>JANIJG010011595.1:0-56438 GCA_024611175.1 Megaceryle torquata | reverse complement strand
GCCGTGAGTTGGAAGAACTGAGCTGAGAAGTAAAATCACTGAACAGAATTAGTTCTGTTCTCACTCAGACCAGGACACCTTTGCTTCCCCATTTTCAGCCATCGGGAGTCTCTCCTACCTCTCAACAGGTTTTCCGATAGAAAAAGAGGGTTCAAAGAATTCTCCTTTGAACCCTGAATTAATTCTTTGTTGTTCTGAGCAGAGTGCAGTTCTTGCTCGCTTGCCTTTGCAGCGATGCACTGGTTGCTGACAGCTGCAGACACTGGGGCTGCATGAGCTCAGCGGGGAGAGAAACAGTCCCACCAGACTGACAACAGGCAATGAGCCCACAGGGTCCCAAGTAAGCTTCCAGCATGAACAGTTGGGAAAATGAGTCCTTTTTGCTTGGACTAGATTTTACTAAGGGCCTAGACACCAATCAGGAACCCCACAGCAGTGATTTTCAGACAGAATCCACCCTTTGACCTTTTAGTCTCCAAAAGTTGCAGGTATCCTCTACAAGGGCTCAAAAGAAAGGTAGAAATAGGTATTAGTAAAAAGCAAAACCATGTTTCCGAGAATGCAGCACTGTGTGGGAAGAGATCAGCCCATCAGTGGCTTGGCCACAGCCACTTCCTGGACCCCAGTGCTGGGGGGTGAGGCTGCACCTCGGTTCCCCTCCCACAGGCAGGTCCAGCACAGGCCGCTCAGTCCCAGCAGCCACCACTCTTCTTTCTCCCACATCTGGCAGTGTGCAAGATGTAAATGAGGAGGAAGTGGGCTGCAGAAAGGAGAGCCACAGAAGTGATCTCCCTTTCCTCTCCACTAGCCCGCACACGCGGCCAAGCCCATCCTGTGGCCAGGCTCCTGCCACCTCTCGTAGCCTTCACCCATCCACATTTCCCAGGCTGGGGCTTTGAGGTCTGCATAAGGTATCCATCACCACACTGAAGCAAACCTGCTCCTCAAACAGTGAGAAAGCATCCAGATCACAAAGTCTTCAGACAGAGCACTACTGGAAGTCCAGATGCTCTAAAGAACTGCTTGCAATGCATCTGCAGGAGAAGCAAGTGCCTGGAGAAAACAACTGACTTTCCTCCCAGATCTCCTCAAGACCTGGAAAGCCCCATGACCAGGTTGCTTTTATCTACAGTTTGGTCTTCCATTGCACCTCAACCTGAAACTGTTGCCCAAGTTTTTTCCCCACAGGGTTTCCAAATGGAAATAAATCATAGGATCATAGAATGGTAGGAGTTGGAAGGGACCTCTGGAGATCATCAAGTCCAACCCCCCTGACAGAGCAGGCCACACAGGAACAGATCCAGGTGGGTTCTGAAAGTTTCTAAAGGCAACTGCACAACCTCTCTGGGCAGCTCCAAGGCTCCATCATCCTCCCAGTACAGAAGTTTTTCCTCATGTTGAGGTGGAACTTCCTGTGTTCCAGTTTGTGACTGTTGCCCCTCTTCCTATCACAGGGCACCACTTAAAAGAGCCTGGCCCCTTCTACTTCGCACCCACCCTTCAGATAGTTGTGAACATTCATAAGATCCCCCCTCAGTCTTCTCTTCTCCAGACTTCCCCAGGTCTCTCAGCCTTTCCTCATAAGAGAGATGCTCCAGTCCCTTCATCATCCTCATAGCCTCCCTTGGACTCTCTCTAGTCTAATTTCCCTGTATCTCTTGAACTGGGGAGCCCAGAACTGAACACAGTACTGCAGATGTGGCCTCACTAGGGCAGAGTAGAGGGGGAGGAGAACCTCACTCGACCTGCTGAACACACTCTTCTTTATGCACCCCAGGATACCAGTGGTCTTCTTGGTCACAAGGGCACATTGCTGTTCCATGGATAACTTACTGTCCATCAGAACACCAAGGTCCTTCTCCACAGAGCTACTTTCCAGCAGGTCAGCCTCTAACCTGTACTGGTGTGTGGTGTTATTTCTCCCCAGGTGTATATTGACCTTATTTTATTACTGTACAACAAAATAAAACATTAAACAGAATAAAACCCCCTGACTTGTCTACTCCAGCACATTCACCAAAGTTTTTAGCAGAAAAATGTCAGGACTGTAGGCTCTAAGTCATCAGAAGGAGAAAGTAGGCACAAGTCACTGCTGTGACACTGTTCAGCAATGCAAATTGTAGCAAGAAAAACTACTCCCATCTTTAATCACACGTGCTCCCTTCCTGCTGCTGTTCTGCTTAAGAGAAGTGAGTAATTCTGTCATTAATGCAAAGGGAAGTGAAATTGTCTCAGCATCTTACAGAGCTGAGCATATCCCACACAGCTTTCCCTTCTGGCCTGAGACCCAACAGCCCTGATACACGGCAGTATCTCACAAACAGCTCTTCTCAAGGTGGACTGCAATCAGGGCTAGAAGCAAGACAAGAGTGTTCACACTCCAAAGACTTTCTTTCCCTGGTCTTCAGCCTTAGGGCTCAGCATCCCTCCTTTCTAGCATTATACTACTGGAAAAAGTGACAGAGAAAAAACAGTCTGCAGGGCTTCAGGACTGGAGTGCTCTCTTGCACGCAGGGCATATTCTTTGTTCTCACTTAAAACAGGAAAAAACTGCCAAGATACAAGTTTCTGTGGGTTTTTTAACACAAAGGGTCTTGTATCTGAAACCTCATCCCCACAGCTCTATCTGGGAGAAACTCAAAGTAGGCTTTCACTTTTCAATCTGAGACCTTAATTTGCACAGGGATGCAAGAGGGGGTAAATTCAAAGAGATTCAGCGATTAATAAAGTAGATCTTCCCCTCCAGTACTCCATTTTCCTCTGAGAACAGCAGCTAGCAGTCTGCCAGTGAAGACAAGCCACATCCCAGAGCTGCACAGCATGGTGGAAAATCACCAGGCAACAGGCTGGCATGTAAACCCAACTTATTTCCCTACTGCACACTTTCCTGAGTCCCACTAATGTTTGTTCCAACTCTGCTCCTCTTCTGCAGGTGTCAGTTATTTTTCCAGAAATAAGACAAAATCATATGCTAAAGCTAGGATAAAATCTCTTGGCTGTTTAAAACGCATGAGAACTTACCCTTGAGCTCTGCTCTTGCACAAGACCTTGCAGAAGGTACCCAATGTTAGAAGGGATCCAGCATAAGAAAAGTGTTCTGTTACCTGAACACAAAAAATGATCAAAAAAAAAGCCAACACAAAACCCCCCAAAAGGTGATTTGGAAGTGGCAGACAGAGGCAGAAAAGCTTTAACCCCTGCAGTACTCAGAGTATCATATAAAAAGCATTTTGGTCTGCACCCATTTCCTTACTGGCAGGTTTGTCCAGCACTTTGTAATTTCCAAGTCACATACTGAAGCTGGCAGAGCATATTCTCTTAAATTACTGTTTAAAAGCAATTGGATATGGCTTTACTTCTCCTATGCATAGGATGCTAAGAAAACCAAAGAACTTCATAACCTTGGCTTAGTAACTTGCAGGCTTTCAGTCTCCAATCGCTGAAGTCTTCCTTGCAGCTGAAGCTACAACCAGCAGTTTGTCACCTGTAAACAGGTACAGTGGAGGTTTTGTGGATGGAGAACAGACAATATCCCACTCACTCTCAGATTTAACACATTATTGAGCTACAGAGAGTCTAGGGAAGGTCATAGAGCACATGCTCCTGTACTTGGGTTGAAAATAGGTCTGTGCTTCCTGTTAGTGATCAGGTTTTGTCTTGCCTCAATTTTCAACATACCTGCTGTAATCAAAGCTGACAGACTGCTTTAAACAAAGGCATCAGGAACAAAAGATGCCAGCGTGCCTTGCTGCAGGTATATAACTGAGCTTGAACGTTTGCAAGAGAAAGGCATTTTGTAGCTGTAGCCTACACACTTGTTGTAGAACAGCTGTTTTCACAACTGTCCCTGGCTTTCAAGTGTACCTCTAGAGATGCACAAACTGCACTGTGCAAAACAAGACTACGTACACAGCCTGAAACCAGAAGTTCAAGAAATTACATTAACAAACAAACAAACAAATTCACTTTGCAAAACACACAGTAAAAGATTTGGGGTTATAGTTCCCATCCAGGGCAATAAAACACTGTAGATATATAAAGGTGGTACATCCCAGGATAGTCATTTACACACAAAGCAACGCTCCTGCTGTTTCTGGAAAAAACTACCAAAGGTTTGAGTGCAGAAGCTGGGAGCTCACAAGATCAGACTCAAGGCTACACTTTCATACTTCTCCTCATTCAAACATTGCCTACAGCTAAATATATAGATTTTAACATAGGTAGAATAATATGAATTAAAAACAAAAAAAAAACCCAAAAAACCACACCACCACCAAACAACAAAATAAATCAAACAAACATGAAATGACTGCTGCTAGTTCACAAGAAAACTGCAAGTGCAGGCATGGAAAGAAAAAACCAGCCTTGGTTCTTGAGCTGGCAAAACTGCAAGAGAATAAACACTTGTAATATACAACAGGTTTAATTTTAAAATCCCTTTTCAATCATTTTGTTGGATTTTTTTCAACTGCAATGGATTTTTTTATAGTTTTTTAAATAATCTTTTGACGATATGACTATTTCCTTAGAATAAGAAAATCAAGTCTAGGAAAAAGTTGACCATGAATGACACCAGTGACGTTTTGTTTGACCCTCTCAAACCACTTTCTATTTTTTAAGGTGATCGTGGAGTTTCAGCTCAGTTTCCTGACACTGAAAACAACTGTTTTAAATGCAGAAGATTTGTTCAGCCTAATTTCAGAATCAAGGATTCAAATTAAGCAGTATATTTTTAAAATTCTATGTCCATTATCCACTTCTCAATAATCATCTGGTTTTTTGAGGGTTTTTTAGTTTGGGTTTGTTTGTTTGTTTTTAAAGAGGATGGCAAGCAAATGCTAAAGGAGAAGGTTCCACATGAAACATTTATTTTGCACAACACTTAGGAAATTCAAAATCCAGGCTCCACGGTGGTGTTAACCTTGCCCTCTTGTGGGGAGATGTGAGAATTCATTCGGAAGTCACACAACGTGTAGAGCATTGTACAGCAGAATGAAAAAAGCTGCTTCGAGTATAAATTAGCAGGTTCAGCATCACTGCAGGAAAAGCTTTCTGTATTCATTTACTACTTCATTTTCCTTTCAAACAAATTATACTTTTGGGTGAGGTGGACTAGCATGACTTAGAAAAATCTAACACATCACACTCTTAACCATTTAAAAACCTGCTTGTAAATGTAGAAAGGATCCTAGAGCAGATGTCAATAATGCTGTTTTCTGGCTACAGGTTTCACCAAATCATCTGTATTGTGCAAGAACCAGCACTGTTCAGGAGAATGGCACTGCATATAGCATTATAGCTGTGTTCCTGCCAGCATCCAGAGCTATTGATAACCTATCAAGATTTATCTGTAACTGAAATACCAGTATTGAAATGCACAGGTTGAGTAATCATTGAGGGCTGGTTACCTCTCAAATACTTAAGAGAAAAGAAGTTTTGTATGATCAAACTATTATCAGCCCAAGCGTTATTTTAATTCACCACTGCTGTTACCACCCCAGTGAAAAGGGAAGAGGAAAAAAATAGAGGCAGCCATGTGGAAAACACACCCCTGTGTTAAGGAAATTTAAAAATTTTGATCATTGGTAAGTGGAGAGGAAACCTAGTATGTCCCAGCTGGCTGGTGGATTCAGAGACAGGCAGAGAAGAATCCAGCCACATCCAAGGCAGCAGTAGCTCAGCCCACAGGATCAGGGCCATCTGCTCCTGGCTAGTTCTGTCACCTGAAACATGGCCAAAAGTAACAAAAGCAAATGGTGTTTGCTAAGAGAAGGCACATACAGGACTCCCAAAGAATGTACACTCACCACTGCATTTTGAGTAGGAAAAAAAACATTTTCAAGAAAATATCCCTACCAGGGACAGTATCCTATGCCATCTTAATTTATTATTTGTTCCAGCAACACCTCTGTCCTCTTACAGAAGAAGAATTCACGTAACTGACTTCAGGCCAACACAAACCACCACCAAAGCCAGGAACAGACTGCCCCAAAACAAATGGCCATATTGAGCTCTTCGCTTCCTCACACACAGAAACCTGACCAACTGTTAAACTGACAACAGATTTCACAGCACACTTGAAATTCAGAATTTCTTATGGGTATTCAAATGATAGACAAAATGCTCACTTATACAAAAAATTCTGGATGTCCTGCTGAATTCTGAAGCTAAGACCTGGGAATCTGATCGATTTCTGTTATGGGAGCTATGAAGAGTTGATGTTCCTTCTGACCAAAGACGTTACATCACTAGTCAGGGAAGGGAAAATACTTCAAACAGCTGTTTAGCTGACTCTGAAGTACCTCGGGACACAAAAAGTGATTCTGCAATTTTGGTGAGCCAGCATCAAGCCTCTTTGCTCAAGCAAATTCTTGACACAGAGTTTGGAAAGTGCCTTGGAGTTCACAATCAAAATACAGCCTCCTACTTCCTCCTAAAATCACCTTCTTCTCCTAAAAGCATCACAAAATACTGAACTTCCATGCAGAAAGCTAAAGAAACAGTGAGAAGTCTAGAAGCTGACCTGGGAAGAAGGCAGCTCAGTACGGCAGCAGGGCAGAGCAGCCCTGAGCTGCAGAGCTGCAGCAGTGAGCACACCACCTCAATTTGTATCATGAGACCTCCAAACTGTGAGCATCCCTGTTTTGGAGGATGCAGCTTCCCAAGCGTGGCTATCAAGACCACTAAATTTTCAAGTCCTTGTTAACTACCTATATTATCTTTTCAAGAGGTTACACAGCAAATAGCAAGCCCCAACACCTCCATCTTGTTGGTGTACCAACCTGCTACTCCAATTTTCCTATCATCACACACCATGGATGTCATTACAACAATCCACAAGATATCCTTCTGAATTATAGCAGAGTTTATTTTAATGTTTTGTACAGCCAGCATTGGTCTCCAAGAATAACTTAGTCTTACATAAGTGAGTTGCCCCCCAAACCCACCCTTAAGGAATGTTCAACTTTCAGCGTTTCTAATTTAAAGGAATATTATTTATAGGGTAAGACACAGTCTGAAGAGTGGAAAAAAAATAATTTATGAATAAAACTCCTTGGAGGTTCTGAGGATTTACTTGCATCTAATTGGATTAAAGAACAAGTGCAGAGATCAAGTCTTTCAGGACTGAACAGAGAATACATTCATCTTGGGGACAATTTTATTTTCTGAAATTGGACAGGGTTTTGTTTCCTTTTTTCCCCTACTTCATGCCCCATGGTTCTGCTATGCAGGTACATACTTTACAGTTTAGTACAATCAATTCCTGTAACAGATTTTTCCAAAACATATTCATATGTCATTTATTTGGTTGTTCTCAGCACCACTTAAACCATCTCCATTTCTCACTGCATATTTTTTTAACACAGCCAAAAGGAACACACCTCGATGCTGCCTTTAAGCAATAAAGAACACACAAAACAAATAAATAAAATCCTTTAAAATGGTAATGACATACATACTCTGTTCCAGTGCAGAACTTGGTTATCTACTAGGTAAAAAGCACTTCAAGGAGTGCTCAGCAGCAGGCCAGGAGCCTCACTCATCTGCTTGCACCACTCTCCTTGCGTTACTCAGGTCGTGGGGGGTGGGAAATGAGCACCAGCCTAAGAGGAATTCCTTTCTCTTCTGTGCTCAGAGAATTGACAGTGCTCAATATTAAGGAATTCACATTCTCTAGCGCAAATAAAGCAAAAAGATGTTGTATAAACATTTCCTTATCCCTCTCCTAAAAGCATGTGTAACTATGAAATAGTTCAGACAGCTCTGAGAAACACCAACCAGCAAGAGATGAGAGTCAAGAGCTAGGTGGCTAGCCACAGGGCTTACAGATTTCAAGGCCCTATTTAAAGAAGCCCTTCTGGAGCTCCTTACAGACCTTTCTACCTCAGAGGAAAGCAGTTTCACCAGAAAAGTTCCTCCTTACCACACTTCTCAGATTCACAGCTGCCCCAGCCTGCCAGTACCAGCACACTGAAACTCCAGAGGGTGCTTTTAAAAAAAAATTTTTTTTTAATTTTTTTTTTTTATTTTTAAGAAAAATGGTGCAAGTGAGAAGCCCCAACACCGAACCTGATCCAGAATCCCCATTTAAAGGGTTGGTGAGAGTTTCACTTGTCCTGACTGAAGAGAAACAGATGAATATTTGGGTACTAGGGGGATTTTATTTAATTAACAAAAGGTTCAGCCAAGTCTTAAAGCCTTATAAAGCCATTTAAGCTGGAAACAAGGTCTGGATTCAGAAACTGAATGCTCCTTCCTCGTTATTTTGAAATATTTCCTGACAGTGATTAGAAAGTGTAAGAATGCTTTTAAAAGTTTGTATTTTTGATGTCAAAAGGAAGACAAGCTCACCACTGTGTTGCGCTTTCCTTTCCTAGTGGGGATTGCAAATTTTGATGAAATTTGTGGGGAAAATATTTTGTTTCCATCAGAGAAAAAACCTGTTGCTAAAGCTATGGAAACTTTCACAGAAAATAACCCAGTGTAGCACCATACTCCACAAGAGCATCCCAAAATGCTTTACAATACAACAGAAGTAGTACACTTACATGAATGTTATATACCTGTCCGAGGTGTATTTTCTGATGCCATGTAGTGGGTTTTGGTTTTTTTCCCTTTTAAGAAATTATGTCCCAGTTAGAATAAAGCAAACCCTTTCTTTTAACTGTTCTTTTCAATGTGATCTATATATACAACCCTTAAAATACACTTAAAAATAGCTGCACGCATTTTGTATCATTAAACTAGAGAAGGGCAGTCCAGACAGACCATCCTTCCCAG
The DNA here is from genome assembly GCA_024611175.1 of Megaceryle torquata. Lineage (NCBI taxonomy): Eukaryota > Metazoa > Chordata > Aves > Coraciiformes > Cerylidae > Megaceryle > Megaceryle torquata. The sequence continues at coordinate 47,657 of JANIJG010011595.1, read as the reverse complement.
TATGCTAAAAATTGTAAATAAAACCCAACCGGACTCGCTCTCCTCTGGTACCAATGCTGGCCCAAAGGAGGGAAGGGAAGGAACAAGCAGTTTTAAAATGGGAGTCCTTCACAAAACACGCTACTTACAAATCTCAGGTTAATTTCCTCAAGTAGTTTTGTATCAAATCCTTTCTTAAATATCTGAGGTCACACACTGCCATCTTAGCAATGAAATCTGTTGCAACATGCATGTGTCAGCTTCCCACTCAACCAACTGCAACCCTGAGGATTTTTCTGGCCTAGTAGAAAGAGGAAATGTAACACAATTCCTGAAGTATGGCTGGTCCTCCGTTTCAAAACTCTGTGTGATTCCCTTGCTGGTTCTTGGACACACACCCACACTTATTTGTTTTTTTCCTTTAATACATGTTTTCCTCTAACCAACATGCAGATTTCTCCTCCCAATCATCCACAACTCAATGTCCCAACAAAACAATCCACATCATCCATCCAGAGGTTTTCCCAGGTAGACCAAAGTCACTTCTGTGTTACCGTAGACAGCAGACACTGCTGGATACAGGCAAACTTTTGGCAGTCCTCTGAAAGCAACTCCCAGGAACTCATAACCCCTCTCAAACGCTAATGTTTTGTCTTCCATGTCCAGGATAACTCGAATCCTTTCACCTATCTGGAAACAAAGACAGGAGTAGGGAATTAAAAAAAAAAACAAACACCAACAAAAAAAAACAAAGAAGAAAAGAGTCAGCATATTCAAATGGAGACACAAAAATAAAGCATAGCCCAGCAGGTAATTTTAAAGCAAAGCTTTCCTGTTTCTGGTGATTGCATTACTTTTATGAATTCTCAGATTTCTCAAATTTCACTCAAATGCACTAGGATCCCAAGTACCTCCTGCCTGTTTCCAGTAGGCAGTCTGTATCTAACCATCTACATGATAATGAATATAACCTTGTTCATACAAATCTTGCATGAGCACCAAAAGTGAGCATACACACCATGTGCTTCAGAATACATCAGAGGTTATGATGACCTCCAAGTTACCCAAACTCTGCATTTAGATGTTGCTATCACTGAGCAGTAATTGCTGCATGAAGAGCAATTTTAAAGACAATGGACTTGTTTCAGAAAGGTAAGCACCACATGCATAATATACCAGAACACACTACTATGCAGGTGGTGTTGCTGACAGAGGTATTCCCTCACTGAGGCTGAAGGAAATTCCAGTGTACAGCTTATGCAAAGTAAGCGTGAAAAAGTGAAACAACACGGAACACAGCAAGGGACTGGAACCTAGGCAAGCACAGTGCCACCTGCATTTATCTAGTCATGTTGGTTCAGACGTAGATAGAAGTCCCAGGCACCAGCAGAACGCACAGCAAGACACTGTGCTTCCAACTCTTCACCCACAGCCCCATTGCTGGGGATTTCTTCAAGCCAACACTTTTCTTCTAAGCAATATCTTCTATGTTTCCTTTAAGTAGGCTTTCTAAGAGCAGATCACTGTACATGTCTTATTTAAACACAATATACTCCAGGCGATCACTGACTTGAGCTCTCACCAATTTTTACAGAGAAAACAGTGACTGCATACATCCTTGAGTCCCCACACAAGCTTCAAAACCTTTCCTCATGTCTTGCTGCAGAAAGGCATAAACAAGGACAGCAGAAAGCAACCACAGAGGTTCGAGTCTGGAAAGTGACGACCCAATTTGCATGCTACAGAACACGCAAATAGAAAGAAATCTGAATTTCTTTAATGACACTAATTTAGGCATTATTTCCCAAACCAGCAGGTATAACCTTTAGACAGTTAAGTGCTTGGTGGTGATCTTTTGCATGAAATTTAGGAATATCAGATAAACGCTACTACACAGACCTTCACTCACAACTGAAGTCGGTATTTGTACAAAGCCACAGCATTACAAGCTAGAAGCTGTAATACATGCAGCTTAAGTTGTAACATGAGGAAATCCAGCAGTCAGAATGTAATTGTGTGAGCAGCCAGAACAGAAATAAACAGTTCTATACAGACAAAAAGGTGGAATAGCACTTTCTCACTGCTAATCTGAAACTATCTGAACATCACATCCCAGCATGCCAGCCAAAGCATGTCACCTACAGGAACACTGCCAGTGAGCACACAAGCAGCACTCGGTCCTGCAGCAGGGTTTTGCAGGAAGACTTACCTAAGCACTAATCCCAACTCGCACTGCCATACAACAAAAGGATAAAATACCCCAGACATTCACCTTGCTGTGGGGCAAGTCGTGACTTCAGAAGGCTACAAAAGTCTTTTCATTTTTTATTTCAAAAAGCGACACGGTGTCTAAACAGACACCCTCAGCACATGCTTTGCACTCGGTATTTGACACAAAAGCACTGCAACAGCTGAGGGTCAGGTGCGCTCAACACCACACACAGGTCTAGCCTGAGGAAGCTGTTAATGAAGGGAGAAAGGCCTCACAAGGCTGAATCCTTTGCCTTCTGCAAGGAAGGGAAAGAGACCCTTATGTGGGCATTTAGGACCAATTCAGCAGGCAGCCAGGGCACCCGATGGAGGAGGTTTTTGACAGCCAGCCACAGTCAGATGCTCAAGACACAGCGGAGCTTCCAGCCTGTGGCAAGCCTTGCTCACCTGGTATTTGGGTGCGTTATTGCACTGGGGAAAACTGCCGTTCACCTCTCCGTTATGCAGCAAGTTATTGTCCACTAGGTTCCAGCCCCAACTCTGGTCGTCACTCCCCAGCAAGGCCACATAACCCTGGCACTGCATGGCTGCCCGCTTTGTGGCGATGCCAATGACGGCCACGGTGCCCAGTGGGCCCTCCCACCACACCTCCCAGGCGTGGCGGCCCTCACTGAAGCCGATCTTGGTCCGCGCCCCATCCGTGCTCTGGGCGATGGGGTTGCGGTGCAGCGTGAAGCCGTTTTTCTTGATGTAGACGTTCCGCGAGCAGTCGTTGGTGCTGAAAGCGTGGTGGAAGGCACGGACCTAGGGGAGGAGAAGGACGGGGGGGAGATAAAATCCTGTCATGTTTTTCAGGCCACCGCGCCTCAGTTTCCGATGGTGGGTAGGCCGAGCAGCTACGGGGGTGTCCCCGACCGTCTGGGGGATGCTAAGAGGCTGGGGATGTGTGTGCCCGAGGGGTCGGGGGAATTCTGAAGGGCTGGGGGAGGTCCCGGGCTCACCTTGCCCTTGTAGGTGGGCACGTTGCAGAGGATGTCGGTGCGCAGGGCCTCCTCCGCCAGGCAGCGGGCCGCCAAGCTCCGCCACACCTCGCTGTTCTCGTCACCGTGCAGGACGCGGTGCCACAGCTTACAAACCAGCGCGCAGCTCCTCAGCTCCCGCAGCTCCAGGTAAGAAAAGACGAGCTCCAGCACCCGCCCCGGCAACCGCCAGCCCGGCCCTCCTGCCACCGCCCCGCCGCCGCCTCCGCCGGGGCCCGCCGCCATCGCCTCCCTCCCCCTTCCCGAGCGCCCCGCGGGCGGCGGGCCGGGAAGCGGGGGCCGCGCCGCGCCGCCCCTTCCCTCGCCGGCGACAGCGGAGGCGGCGGGCCCAGGGCCGAGCGCGCTCCCCACCCGCCCGCCGGCCCAAGGCGCTCACGGCGAGGGGGCGCGCGCTCACGGCGCCGCCATCACAGCCGCGGGCAGCCCGGTCCGCCCCGCCCGCCGCGCATGCGCGGGGGGAGAGGCCGGCGGAGCCGAGGTGAGGTGAGGCGGTGCGCGCGGTGCTAGGGTTCCGGTCTCACACCCGCTCCGGCTGTCGCGGGACATGGATGCGGGGTTCCCCCGCCCTGGGACAGCCGTCAGAGCTGCGTCAGCTCTCCCGAGGAGTCGGCTGCCCCGGCGCTGCAGGGGCTGGCTTCCTGCAAGGCGGGAGCCGGGTTTACCGGTGAAGGGCTGGAGGGGGCAGCCGGGAAAAAAGTGACCCGAGTTCCTGAAGCACAGACGAGCAGCTGGCCGCGAGTTTGCTACCTGAGTTGCGGGTAAGGTATGCGGTGCCTTCTGTAGTTGTAGTTGACCGATAAGACTGAAATGTTCCTGGTGGGTGGAATAAATTCTAGCTGCTCTTTTGACAGAGCTCAACAAAAATCACACGCAAAACATAACGTAGAAAAAACAAACAAACAAACCAACCCCAAATCTCCTTTATTGCTCTGTAATGCAACGAGCCTATAGATGTTAAGGCAGTGCTGCTGTTGCTGAAGCTGCTGCTGGGACAGCCATAGTTCCATCCTGCAAACCCTGCGTGGCTGCCTGTGCCAGTATCGTGGTGTTAGCTCCCCTTTCCCCTGCAGCGTGCGAGCGTCTCCAAAACTTGTTATGCTTTTGTATTGCTCAGCTTTTGCCCCACTTAATTTTCTGCTGATTTGATCGCCTAAACAGCCCTGTCACACGGGCTGCTGTGGGCAGTCGTGCCAAGCAAAGGGCCCTGAGCATGGCAAGCAAAATGGGTGTGCTTTGGGGCCCAATTAAGTGTTTCGCAAACCTCATAACTACCTGCTTTAAACTGGCAGTGTGTCTTTTGAAAGATGACATTGCTTATCTGTTTATGCTTTAAGTGTTTATCCATTACAAGAAAATTACTTTCACTTTGAGAACATGCACAATAGTTTAATTTAAATGTATGCTCTTAAACAGTAATTAAGGCGGTTGCTTTCAGCATTAATCAGTTTATCCCAGTCTTGCCAGCCCAAGTTTCTTGCTCTAGGTATTGCAGGACTGCCTGACCAACTGATGTTAGGTGCAACTGCCCAGCACTGCGACAGCTGGATAAAAGACAGATGTCCGTGTGTAGTCTCACCCAGAGACAAACAGTGTGACCTCTGCATATGGACTTACCAGTTTGCCAACTTCCCCTTGCTCCTTTCTAGTAAATCCCATTAGGAACCATGCCCTTGTTTTGCTGGGTGTGCTATGTCATGCACTGAGGAAGCAGCTCTTGCCTAGGCAGCCATTAGAGCTGCAGATCTACTCCAGGTATTGCACAGGTACATGTGCCAGCACCACCACCGTTCCATGCTGCTGTGGTTGATGTTGATGCTGTTTAAGCCAAAGCTTCACTCGGGTACTGATCTGTAGATGTGCCTGTTTTAACAGGACACTAGAGTTGCAAGTTCACTAGAGTTACATTACAGTCAATGGGATGCTCTTGTGGCTTTAATAAGCTTTCTGCTGTAATGAGACCATCACCAGCTCAATTCAGAGTGGTTTTTTTGTTTGTTTCAGAGGTGTCCCTGAAACATGGCAGCTAAATGGACTGGCGGACATTCGTCTTCTATATTGTGCTTGAATGTAAACACAGAAGGGATGGTGGCTTCAGGTGCGGAGAGAGGCGAGCTCATACTCTGGGATGGGGGAGGCACTCCAGCAGGACAGCTCCAGCTCTCAGAGGCAGATGACGTGACCTCTGTGGTGTTCTCTCCCCACCATCCCACCAGGCTGTACACCTCCCACGGAGAAACTATCAGTTTGCTTGATGTCCGATCCCTCAAGGAGCCCATTGAACGCTTCCACGTGAATGAGGAGGAGATTAACTGCCTCTCAGTGAATGAGACTGACAATTTCTTGGCTGCGGCAGATGACTCGGGGGCAATAAAGATTATAGACTTGGAGAACAAGAAAGTCAGACGGTCCTTGAGACATTCGAACATCTGCTCCTCTGTTGTCTTTCGACCTCAGAGGCCTCAAAGCCTTGTTTCCTGTGGACTGGACATGCAGGTGATTTGTGTACAAGTAGATTATTACAGCAGTGAAATGGTAACTACCAACCTGTGTAGTGAGGCACCAGCAGGCTTCCACCAAGAGTTAGGATGTACAGCCTGCAGTCATTGGAAAGCTCCTTAAATATTCTAAAGTAGTTTTGGCAGAGAAACTGCGTTAAGGCTGTTTGTGCCCTTTTCTACTCAGCAGTTCCTCTCCCTGTTTTTACTTTCATTAATATTAACAATCTAAAAGTGAGTGGGGTGAGTGGAAATCAGAATATGGTGCAAAGCATGCTCTTGCCACGTTAGCTCCCTGTTGGACGAAGCAAAACCAGCAGCTGTCCCTAGCGATCAGTTATGGCTGCAGATCATAGTTAAGAAAAGGCAAAATGCTTCAAGTGGGCAACATGCTAGCAAGAATATTATAAATAGACAAGTATCTTTCCAGGAGGTATGTATTACTGTAAGGACAAGTCATTTTTATAATTTATCCCTTGTTCTGATTAACCTTTTGGAAACATTAAATGCTTTTTGCCTTTTCTCTCTGGGTTCATCAAGAGGAAGCTTTGTTCTTTGCATGCCACTCGTGGAAGCATTCTGAGAAAAACTGTGCTAGGAGTAGATGGAGTCTTGAGTTGCATTGCCAAAGGTGGCCACACAGAACAGATGTGTTTCAGTAATTTCTTTCCGGTGCTTGAGATCTGACCACATTCCTGGTTTAGTCCAAGATTAAAACTATCTCTTCTAGAAAGGTTTCCGTGGTTCTAGTGGTATTAGGGTGAAGTTTCCTTTGACAGCACTGAGCAGTTTCACTCTGTGTTCTTAAAACCAAAGTGCATCTAATGCCCATTAGAACACCTACATGCTGATATTTAGTATCAGCAGTATTTTTCCATATTATACCATGTGAATCGTATAAATTCATAAATATATCCAAACAGGGGCTGATTGATGGGACTCTGCCAGGTTGAGACTTTGTCACATTTCAGATATTTTCCAAATTTTTTTTTTCTTTAATTAGGTTGACTAAAAGATGGGTGTAGGACTTTAAATGAATTACTGTGAGAAACTTCTTTTCAGATGCACCAAAGTATCAGTCTGAGAGGAGTAAATGGTCAGCACCTTAGCTGGTAAAGTACAGATGCACAAGCCTATGCCTGGAAACCATCAGAATTGTAGGCATTTATAATATTGTTTCTGTGTGAGTGAACTGGTTATTTTTTTGGTGACATTTTAGTGTGGTTTACTGTAGCTCAGCAAGTTGTTTTTTAGGTAAAAGTCAGTATCCCAAAATAGAAGGAATTTGTTAGTGTGGTTTTGTACAATGAAAAGAGCATTTTCCCCCACCAAGGCTGGGTTTAAGATGTATCATTTCACGAAGAGAAGCTGAGCTGAAATGCTCTGCTGCAGCAGGTATTTGGACAAGTTACGAGCACCAAAATGTGTTCTGGGCTTGCATGTAAAAACCCTCAGTGAAGCTGTAGCTGATGAGAACTGAAATTTAGGTTGCTGGAGTTTTTTCAGAAGTCCCATGGAAGTAGGGAAAATGCCATGAGTACAGGAGATAGTCTGCAGAAAACTTGTTAACGCTTGATGAATTTATAAAGCTGTTGCAGTGCTGTCTGAGATGAAAATGGGAGTATCTGCCTTAAGCATTAGGGCCCAGCCTCTCGGATTTACTGTGCTCTGCACAGTTGTGGTGGAAATGTCAGTAGCGAAGTAGTTTTAATGTAGCAGCAACAGTGGTTGCTAAAACGGAAAAGTGACATCCAAAATATGTTGTTTCTTGTCTTGATGTTATTTGGATTCCAAACACACAGACCCAGTGTGACAATTCTTTTCTGGCTCAAATTTAAAGACTCCTGTACTTTCTGCTGCAGCTTACTAGTGAATAGTATTTATATTAACAAATTAAAGTTTAATCTAAAAAGTAAACAGCACACCAGTACAACACTGGACTGACTTGTGCTTTCATATCTGTTGACCTTGAAAATGCTCATCATCAATTCACCTACAGAAATATTGAGAGAATTATTTTTAACTGGCACAGTATAAATCTGTAGTACTTGATTGCTGTATGAGAGGCGCAGGATTCATTTGAAGAGAGTTACTGATTCATGACAGCCTTGGAGGTGGGATAGCATTTTAAAAGCAAGTTTAAAAGCACAACCTCTCCACCATGTCATCAGGAAAGGCATGCCTGGCCTCAGTATGGTAATAGCACAAACCAGATCTATTTACTGCATATGAAAAAATAGATACATGTCTGTTTAAAAACAAGAGCCTGAACTAGTGTTTGTTTTCTGCGCTTTCTTTTTTCAGACAAATTCACTGAAGTAATTATTTTAGGACAAGTACATAGCAGAGACAGAACTAAAATTCAGAATGATAATGATCTCTATTTACTGCTAGCGTTTCTGTGTCCCCCCTTTTAAATAATTGATGTGCAGTATATCATGATTACTACTGCTGAGATGACTGCAAAAACATTTAGAGCAGCTTTTTCACCCATTTTGTGGTCTAAAAGTCTGAGTCATTGACTGCTGAGTAGGGCGGTGTGAGAACTTGGAAAGCAAGCTGTAAAGATTTTGCTGTACTTATCAGGTGAAGTTCAGCCACTCCTCACAACACACCTTGCATGTCTTGCCGCTCATACGTAGCCTTTGTTCTCCTAGAGCAAGAAGTGTGGTTGATTCCGACCCCCCCTTAGTGAAAGATCTGATTTTACATAAAATGGACAAATTATTGATTTATTCTTCCCCCAGGTTATGCTGTGGAACCTGCAGAAAGCTCGCCCCTTGTGGACTACAAACCTGCAGGAGTGTGAAATGGAGGAAGGCAGTCCACAGTCAGCTGGCCAGTTCTTTAACCCGCCACTTGCACATTCTCTGTCTGTCGCATCGTGCGGCAACATCTTTGGCTGTGGAGCTCAAGATGGTAAAGTCAGAATATTCAGAGTCACTGGTATCAAGTTTGAAGGTGAGCTGGAGTTTCAAGGTCACAGCCTGGGAGTATCACAGGTCCTCTTTATGCCAGAAGTGTACCAGTTGTTGACTGGAGGAAATGATGGGAAAGTCTTGCTCTGGGATATCAGCAACGACATTGGAAAGCAGCAGAAAAGTCCAGCAAAATCTCTGCAGAGAAGGAAGGCCCAAGCACCTGCTTCCACCAGTAAAGATGGAAAGCTCAACAAAGTGGCTTCAAATGACCATGCTAGAGTTTTACCAAAGCTAACCATTGAGCACGGAGAGAAGGTGAACTGGATCTCATGTGCAGAGATCAAAGGCTCCAAGAGAGTATTAGTTGCTGATCAAAGTAGTTCTATATCTGTGTATCCATTGCCAGAACCTTAGACACTGAGCTGTTTAAAGAAATTTGGGGGGGAAAAAAAAACACTTCTCAGAGCATTTGGAATTAGTCCAGTTACATTTGCTGACTGTGCACTGAAGAGTGAAACCCGTTGCATCCTTCTGAAGGGGAAGGGATTTGCTGTGTTCTCACACAAGTACTCATGATGTAACTGGCCTCGCAGGTTTTTCAGTGGCTGTTGGTATTCACTCCAGCTGTTTTTTGCAGGGTTGGCAATTTTGCTTCTTGAATTTAAGTGAAATGGGTTTCAGTATATTTAGGGGTAATAGTATTTTGTGACTAAGCTGACATAATTAAAGTTTGAGGAAGAAGTTCATGTTGACAGGGACACCCACAATGCTAAATGAGGATGCTGAACAGTAACAGATGACATTGGCTGAGCTCTTAGCATTTTGATCTACTGCAGTGCTTTATGTTACGTTACCTATTAAACTGCATTACAATAAGCTTAAATTGGCCCTAGTGGAAATATATATTTTAATTAGTTTTTCAGCAGCTGCATAAAAGACTAGAGAAGCATCATTTAATGAGTATTCAAATTAGTTTAACTTTCATTGCCAATTGGATTTTTTCACACTGCAGTAAATGAAACTGGGGAAAATGTTAACTCCCTGTTTAATGGGTCAGCTGTCTTATGCATTTAGTTGTTTATCCCAGGGAAAAATAACTGTTACACTTGTCTCAATAAATGCTTTCTTTCTCACTGGTCCATTGTGCTTGTACTCGCTCTAATATTGCCAAACAGAATTGTTGGAAGAAGTGTATTGAGGTGTACCCCATCACGGGGAATACAGAGGGCCAAAGGCACGGCCTATCCTTATCCAAAATATTCCATTGTCTTCCCAAAGCTTTATAAACACAATGAGCAATATTTGGCTTACCAGAAACATCTCTTAATTTCCAAGTTGAAGGCAGGGAGAATGTAACTAAGTAGGAATGCTGCAACTCTTGACATGTTAAATTCATGCTAGAGTTCCCATGGAATAAGTAAATAATAAAAAAAAAGAGGCTTGCTAATTTTTTTTTCCCCTCAGGTTGTCCTTAACTTTTCATAGAACTGAATACCTGGTACTGGCTGAAGACATGACTCACGGATGGGGGGTTTGTGCTGTCTTGTTTTACCAGCTGTGCTGTTACCAGATGCACTTCATCTATCTGCCTTCTTTTTTTTTCGTTTTGATGGAAAAATTACCAAATCTTTTTTTGCATCCTTAGCTCCTGAAAATTAGCCAGTTGTGCTGGCCGTCCTCTTTTATGAAAGAGATTCTGACCATCTTGGTTTTACTCAAAGTAGCTCCCCACAACTAAACACACCTCATTCTCATCTAAATCTGATTTTACTATCATACTTTTACAAAAAAAAAAAAAAAAAAAAAAAAAAGGCAATCTGCTTGTACAGCCTTTAACAGCAGGAGATGTTGGCCCAAGACACAAATGGGGAAAATTAAGCCACAACACAGCAAAAAAAGTGGAATATTTTAAGTACCCCCTTTTCTTACCTCTGACTTAATTTAGGTATGAAGACAGACAAGATCAGTTGGCCAGAGGAAGTGGTCCGGATGTGTAGTTCAGTACGTGCTATGTTCACGAGCATGTGTCCGTGCATCTATCACCTATATTTGGATATACAGTCTATAAAAAGTTTCCACAGCACAAGTATAAACAGCTTCCAGGAGTCAGGTCCCCTGTCCCTGCTGTTGCTGCCTGCTTCAGAAGAGAGGATTAAGCCCACTCCAGCTTTCTTCCCTTCGTGTTCTCCTGGACGATGGCTAAAGCCAGCATCTCTCTGCGCGCCCTGAACGAGACGTTGAACAGGTCATTAGAGGTTGTGTTAGTACCGCGTGAAGGGACAGAGAAGGACAAGGGGCAGAGAGGGCTGGGGCAGAGGAGCGGAGACAAGACTGTTAGTGCAATGAACCTGTGCTTCCTTGGACATTTTCATGGGTGATAGAGAGGATGTAAATATACATTGTGTGTATATGGGAAGGGAGGAGTTTGTGAACAATCTTTGGTTTCTCCTGGGGAGGAAAGGGGGATAGAGACACAAGCTGCACCCATTTGTGAATGCTGTTCTGGCCAGTCCGCAAACTGCTAGTCCTGCCTGCTGCAGGATTTGCACAATTGCTCCATCAGGAAAGGCCCGTAGCTTCACGAAGTTGTTGCCAGGCAATTATGTATAATAGAAAATGGGGATTTGCACTCTACTGCTACTGTAGATGGGAGATTTGGGATGAACTTCAGAATTTGGGAAAATGCCTCAGAGCTGCAGGGTTAAAAGATGGGAAGTGTTAAAAAAAAAAGCAACAACAACCAAAAAAAAAAAAAAAAAAAGCGAAGAGCAGACCTTTCCTAAAAGTTTAAAGAAAGAAAATCACTCTCACAGAGGAATTGGGACATAGGTGACACTGATTCACCCTCCATTTTCAAAGCCAGCACATGGAAGAGGAATGCCTGACTGACGGGTTCACTGGTTTCATGTAAAACAATCTGGCCTAAACTACCCCTGCTGACACAGTCCATGTGTTCAGCTGCAGTGTGACAGCACAGTTGCTGATAGATACTGTCTCTAACCACTGGGCAAACAATCACAGGATCAAATAGAAGTCATGAGCACAAATCTTCAGGAAAAAGTGTTGAAAAAAGCTCTGAAGTTCTCCACAGTTAGAAACAAGTGGATACAGTGTTCCTTCTCACTGGACTTTCAAATATGGATTTTAATAGAGTACATTTAAAGGCAGTGTGCAAATGGTATCAAACAAGAAATTAAGTCAGCTTAGGTGTCATACATAAAACTTGTCTACTTAGAGTAAAAATGATCACTGTCTATGGAGGGTATCTCAGCTGAATGATTGCTGTACTTCTACTTATGAAATGAATGATTACAGACTAAAATCAGCTGGCAGACTTGGTAAGAAACTGCTCCTCTGATTCAAGATGCTAAACTTTGTTCACCAACAGCTTTTATGACTTCAATTCAAGCAACATTAACTGCAAAAGGGTACCGGAGACCTGACCAGAGAGAGAAACAGAAACACTGAAAGAAAAAGTGAAAATTAAGTCTGTGGGAAACTGACTAAGGAAGTGTGTGTCTAACTGGTACCACAAAGTGTGTGTACAGGAAGAGCTGTGGAAAAATGTGGGGCTCTGCCTTTACCTGGAAAATAAAACAATGTGACAGCTCTAAAGTAATGAAAAATGTAATTTTCTGTAAATGTCTGAAGAATGGAGATAAGGTTTTGCATACAACCATGCTTTCAGACAAGTGGGAGTACTAGAGCAAATCTTCCAAGTATGTTCTGTATGGTAACAAGAAAAGAACTTTAAAAGCTTTCTGGTAAAGAAGGGGGATATGGATTGTGCATAGACAGGCCTTTAGAGGTGACGCAGTGGTAACTTCACTTACATTAAAAGTGCTTAGAGGTTGTGATTGAAATGAAACCAGGAGGTTTAATCCATTCTTCCTCATTTCATTCAGAATTTTGCTTGAGATAGCAGCACTGATTCTATCAAAATTTACAAAAGGCTGTAGAATATTATAGAGATTGGTTGTACTGTGGTGTACAGACACCACAAACAGACATTTTAGAAAACAGACATTTTTAGAAACAGAATTAGCAAAAGCTGAAATGTTTGCAAATTGCAGACAGGCAATATACCCCATACCAGGAAAGTACTGGAAGGATAAAATTGGTCAAATACTAAAGCATTGGACTAAAGGCTGCTGAAATACATTGCATTATCCTGTTACATCATTGTTCTCTGCTTGTGCAGCTATAGATAAGTGGATCTGAAACTTATAGCAAATACTAACTCACTTCACCTCAGCTTATACACTTGCTCTCTCTGTGCTGACAAACTCAATCCTATTATTGACATACCAACTCTTCCAGTTCTTCTGAACTATCCCTATTTCTACATCATACAAGCTCAATTTTCCAATTAAAGTTCTATTTTAATCCTAAAATTCTCTTGCCAAGCATACACACATAAATACTTTTAAAGGGGTGACACCTCCCATCCAAAGTCAGTCCAGGAATGATGTACAACATGAAGGACGATAAGTACTTGAAATACAACACCCAGTAAGACTTGTGCCCAGCTTCAAATTCTCTGTTGTGATGCAGCAGAAGACTGGAGACTCTGAGAAATAAAAATCTTGCTGAAGCAAGAGAAATCCTACCAAAGCAAGATCGGGATGTAAGCTGCTTTCACAAGATCATAAAGGAAGTCTTTTAGCCTCAGGAAGCAACAGAAAATCATTAAATCTGCACAACCTGGCAGACAAACAGTGATTTAAAGTCTGGGAGACTTAGAAAATTACACTATTGTTGATGCCTTTTTATTTTCTCCTTCTTCAGGTCAACTGCAGGCAGAACCCAAAGCAGGACAGGAGAAAGGCAGGCAGAGGGGGGAGCCACTGTTAGTGAAGCAGTGATGTTCTTTGCCTTAAAATGAGAGGCTTTAAAATATCATGGAATATGCATGAAGGAAGGAAAAATCATTGGTAAATTATTTAATCTGCTGTTGATACAATCTAAAGTTAACCTCTGTTTTGAGATTTTCTTTTGTGGTGGTGTGGGGTTTTTTTATATGCTGTTACCTGAAAACTTCCGTGTGTTTTGTCCTTACAAAAAAGTTCAACCAAAGATAGATGAAATAGGGCCACAACAAACAAGCTAAGGACCTTAATAAAGAGTTTAACACTGGTAGACCACAGTTCAGAATCCAATTCCCTAAACATCAGAACAGTACAGTAACAGAAGCAGTAGAGCAAACTGGGGATGAAGGCAGGCTAAAGGAAAAAACATAGGGTCTTGCCAGTAATAAAATTTAGCAATAGTATAATTTTCATTTAACTTATAAAGCCTGAAGTCCTGCCAGTAAAATGCATTTGGTATCAAATGAAAACAGTTCAAAAAGTAAAAGCACAGATCACCTCAAGATGTATTAGAGGAAAAAACCCGCACCATTACTGTTAATGCAAATGGTTCAGATTTGCAGACATATCTAAATACAAATCTTGCATCTGTATTTTTAAGATGTCTGCACGAGGGAAGGGCCAAAGACCTGGGACATGTCAAAAAAACTTGATTTCTAGTGATGCTAGTGGTGTATGTTCTCATACAGCTTGGGAGGAGCCTTAGAAACGGTCTGGAGCTGTTCACAGTGCAACGTGTTACTTGCCATCAGAGCAGAAAGCACCACCAGTTGATGCCCAAGTCCTTATGAAATGCCCTTGTTTTCCATCCCTCAGAGTAGAAGCCAAGCTGCAAACTGTGGAGGCTCAGTTCACAGGCCTAGACTCAAGCTTGCAGAAACTGGAGCAGAAGTTTGAGCTGCAGGCCAAGATGCTGGAGAAGGGGATGAACCCGGACACTCTGTGGATGCAGGCACCAGAGGAGAGGTGAGCACAGGAAGGGATGGGTCGGTCCTCACTCTGCACATACAGGTGACATTGGTGTGACCATGAGTACACTCCGACCTGAAGCTGCACACTCATCTTTCTCATCAGGATTGACATTTACTACAGAAATGGGCAATCTGAGGAAAAAGCACAGTTCCTTTGATAGTTGTTTCTTTAAAAAATCAAACCCACCACACTCTATGAGTATTTATGTGGCTTGAAACCAGCCCTGCTGCTTCTAGGACAGCGGGGACATCCAGCCTGTTTCTGCAACTCTTGTCCAACAGTACATGAAGGAAAAAAACCCAATTCATTAACACTGTTACTTTCTCCGATTAGAAAAGGCAAGAAGATTCAAATTTTTAGCACCCTGGCTACGCTCCGTTAATGCATATACTTAAGTCTCTTGATTCTCTGAGTTTTTTGAGCCGCGCTTGCTTTCTGCACACCTGGGTTGTCGCTAGGCTGCCCTTCAGCAAGATCCATCCGAACTGTTTATGGCTGAAGTGCTTGTTTAGACAAAAAAAACTGCAGCACGGAGGGCAGAGTGACGCTGGCTTGGCTCCCGCCGCGGGCTCTGTGGGCTGGGTGGAGCGGTCGACGGCCGCTAGGCCCGGAGCGGACCCGCCTTCGCCGGCTGCCCCGCCTGAGGGCCCTCTGTCTGTCTCTCGGCAGGCTCGGCTCGGAGGAGGAGGAGCGAGAGGCAGGGCGGCGGGAGCGTTCCGTCACCGAGGGGCGGAGCGGGGCGGGCGGAGAGCGCCGTGGTGGCGGCCATTGCGGAAGGCCGCGGCCCTGCCAGTCGCGGGGCTTGAGGGCTGTCACTCCCCCGCCGCGGAGCTGCAGCTCGGTGGGTGTTGACTCTTTGCTTTGACCGCTCGGGGTGCGGGGGGTTCCTGGGCGGGGGGGCTCCTGGGCGCGGGGCTCAGCTTCTTCCCGCTGGCGTGTCCGTAGCGGTGGAGCGGCGTCCCTGGCTGCTGGGCCTCGGCGATGGTGTGGAGGTGCCCCACCGCCCTGCCCTTTCCTCTCCACCCTTACCCTCCCCTGCTTTGTGCATCCGCATCTTAAGGGCTCGCTAAGCGCTGATTCTTTGTGTCCGAATTGAAATCAGGTATATGTGGACTTACTAGGTCTTCTTAACAATTCACCTGTAAAACTGGGTGTTTCTACGTTATCTAGCTTACTTTAAAAAAAAATAGTTTGTTTTATCAACAAAGAGCAGAAACAATAAAACCCAATTTAAAGTGTATTTGTCTCCATGTCAAGTTCCTGTGTGACTGAAATTGCAGTCTTCCTGTCAGAAGGACCTCCTGTCCTGTGAAGCTGGCTGTTTTTAAGAAACTTCTTAAGAATTTTCTCAAGTTCCTGTAACTTCAAAACCAGTATTTAAATGCTTTTTGCTATATATGTCTCTTTATTTCCCATTCCATAGTATTACTGGGCCAAGTGGAACAGTCATGTGAGAACTGTTGGTGATAGACTGGATGATTCCCTTCATTTTAAGTCCTAGAAGAAGATGCTGAAGTGTTGAATGCATTTGGTTAGTTCTTTCCTTAAATTAACAAAAAGTGTTTTGACCTTTTAGTCCTAGCTTAAGCAAATGAATGAATGAGGAAGAACCTCCTCCTCTGATGCATAAGGATGTCATATTTCACCTTCAGAACATGCTGGAACCAGGTTTATACCAGAATCAGATTTTGGAGGATGAGCATGTACTGAAAAATTGCCTGAATGGAAGATTAAGGTGACTGTGACAATGGATCCTCCCAATATGAGCACAGCTTATCACTAATAGCGAGTAAATGCTGGAGGAACTCTCACCTTCTGGCCTTGCCTCTCCTTACTGCTTCCTATCCCTAAAGCACCTGCAACAGCTCACAGGAAAGTGCATCAGGAAAACCTGCTACCGCTTCTCCATGACTTATGGAAAGATCTGCATCTTCCTCTAAGTGAAGAATCTCTTAGATCGTGAGCAAATGTAACCACTTAAGAAGGCTTCTTAAATCCACTGATATGTCCATAAAGCAGCTGTAAATCTGAGAATGTTATATTTTCTTATATATTCATTACAGGAAGTAAAATACGTTGTTTTTTTTTTTTTTGCTTTCAGGTACTGATGCTGTATTAGTCTTTCTCCTGTACTTAAAGTCACTATGTCGAAGAAATCTGAGGCTCCCCTTGCCTTGTCTGACTGCCTCTGCCAAATTTGCATGGAGATCTTTGTGGAGCCCGTGACACTGCCATGCAACCATACGCTCTGTAATTCTTGTTTCCAGCTGACAGTTGAAAAGGCCAGTCTTTGTTGCCCTTTTTGTCGGCGTCGACTCTCTTCTTGGGCACGATACAATGCCCGCAGAAATACTCTTATCAACTGGGAGCTCTGGGAAAAGATTCAGAAGAATTACCCGAAGGAATGTGAGCGTAGGATTAATGGACAGAATTTGGAAGAGGAAAGTAAGTAAAATGCCACTTGGCTTGAGATGTCTCTGTTTTACCAAAGTAATTACTGTTGGTGGACTTTGGATGTTGTGAAATAAGAAACCGTTTGTAGACAGGCTGTGGTGACTGCTAGAAAATGCAGTGTCAGGGCCCTCCTGTGAAAGGGGCTTGCAAGGCAGAGAAATGGCCTTCTGTGCCTTTTCTGTTGGTAGTAGTGAGTGTAAGTTATATTGTCCAGTCATTCAGGTAGATACTTGTCCATGCATTTTGCACAAAGCATTGGTGTATGGCGGCCTGTCCTTGAAAAGGCAGTTATTCATTACTGCTACAGCTATATCTGTAAAATATGTAAGTTGAGCATTTGCATGTGGGGGAGTGTGTTTGTTTATCAAGTAACTAAAGTGCTTGTTTTTTTCAACTCACAGATGCTGTTAATTAGTTTAGTTAGAAATGCCAGGGTTTCAGTCTATGCAGGAGTCTCTGAATAAGCCTAAAATTGTGGTTTCAGAGAAAAGGAAGTGAAATCTGATTAATTCTTTGAAAAAGGATTTTGGGTTTTCTTATGTTGTAAGCTCCTTTCAGGGAGGCTACTTGGTAGGTTGGCTCCTTGATACGTAGTCCACTTTAAGTCTTACGAAGTCTTTTTAATCACAAGAAGCAAATACATAAGTTCTGGTCAGCATACCTATTTGCTGTGTAGAGAGTGCTGGGAAAACACTGACTGGTTTTGCCTCTCTGTAACAGTGCTTTTTTATTTTGTTCCTTTGTAACACAAAAGTGTTTGGTTTTTTTCCTACAGCACTTAATAGAAATCATTTCTGTGACAGGGTTAAAATCTCGTTGTTCATTGCCATGATCTTGCTTTGTTACTTTTTAAAAATTAAAAAAAAAATTTTTTTTTTCCTCTTCTTCCTCTCAATTAGTCTATGTCTCCCACCCACAACACCAGCTGAGCAAGCCTGGAGAGCTGAGGCAGGAATATGAAGCAGAGATTAGCAAGGTAAGTCCAAGGAGATAGTTAAAAGCATAAATGCTTCACATCTAATTATTTTAATTGTTCCCACAAATAGCTGTAATGTTATTTAATAAAAAAGAAAGATACTTAAAAAGGCACTGTGCTGCAAGAACACACTGGCCATTCCCAAATCATGAATTAAATTTATATCTTTTATTGAAGAGGAGAGACTTCATTGTGTTTGACATGAGGTGAGATTTCTTGAGTTTTCTTGTGCTAGGTGATCTATATTTCCTACCTCACCCTATCACCTGGTCCAGTAATGTCCTGTCTCATTGTCCCTGCAAGTGGGTATGCTTCACGGCTAGGAAACACATAAAGGTACCAACACAGCAGAATGCCCAGGAGGGTCTCTTAGTATCTGGTATTTCCCAAAACTCTATAGAAGACTTCTTGCAGGGTTAGTGTGTCCCTTTTTGTTACCTGCATCCCTGCCCACACATACCAAAATGGCTTCCGTAGATCCTCAGATGCACATAAAATACTTCAGACTAGGAAATGTAAAAAATTTGGAACTGTTTGGGCTTTGGTCTTGTACTTGCCTTCTTGATTTACCTCCTTAAGTAACAGACCACAATTACACGAGATTTGGTAATGAACATACAGCATTTTCCTTCTTAATTGCTCACTCCCTGTGTTATCTGTGTTTGTTTGAAAATCAGAAGAGATTTTTAAGAAATCTTAATGTTTGCCCATTTAAGGATCCTTCTTCTTCCAACTCAAGACAGTGTAGTAAGAATTACAGTTGGAAATACTATTGGGATGCTTGTTTCCCTGACAGCCCTGTTGCTGGCTGCTAAAGGAGCGGGGAGGGTATGTGAAGCAGAAGGCTGTGGGATTCTCTTTTATAGCAGTTAGTGGATAAGATTGATGGACAGAAATAGTATTAATGGTTAACAGAGATGGTGCCCAAAAGCAGTGAAGTAAGTAATGGTGTCTGGTGCCAATCATAAGACATCAATATATGATTTGAAACAAAACCAGATTTAACATAGCTTGGGTACCATGACAGAGTGATGCTCTTCTCTAAAGCAAATTTCATTACCCAGTTAAAAAGGCATTACTCATTCTTGAAGTATTTGCTGTCTTTGTAGAGTTAATGATAACTTATTGAGAGTGGATGTCTGCCTAAGGAAGGCAGATTTAAAATTCTTGTTCTGCCATTTTGGGGTCTGTGTGTTTCAAGAGAGAGGGACTCAGCTAGAAGAATGCTGACTTTTAGGTATCTTGTGCTAATATGGGGATTAGATGATATAAGCAGGTTGAGCAAATACTGTCATCTAGGTGGCATCCACCCTTACAGAAAATCTGACTGTCTCTGTAGATCTGTGTACCTGGAGATCTTGAGTTTTGTTACTAATAAAAGGTGAGTAATGGAATTTAACCTTGTGAGTGAGAAAAGTTAATGGTATAGTCTTCCAAAAATCAAAAGGTAGGTCAGTGTTATCGAACTGAAGGCAGTATTAATTTGATTCTTACGCATTTGGAGACTTGTATAATTACTGGTTTTGAAGTGTTCAGAGCAGTTTTGTGAATAGTGGATTGTTTACATTTAAGGAGTGTCAGCTGAGAGGTTCTGGTATAAAATGTGGTCCTATGGTAGTAACTAGATGCATTTAAAACCATCTTTTTAGGTGGAGGCAGAAAGGCGAGCACACGAACAAGAGGAGAACAAGGCGAGTGAGGAATACATTCAACGGCTTCTAGCAGAAGAGGAGGAGGAGCACAGACTGGCAGAAGAGAGACGGAGGGAGATGGAGAAACAGCTGAAGCAAGATGAAGAATTGGCTTGGCAGCTGAATAACAGTCTGGTGAGTTAGGATCAAAGGGGAGAGTAGGAAACGGTGATACAGTGCAAGCAACTTGAACTTTTCAGAGTGAAAGTTAAAATTTTGAATAATCTAAATTTAATTGTAGTTGAAAGCTGTTGTCATTCCCCCCCATACTTTAGATCCTTGATTCACCATTGAGAGGTGAAATACCCTGAACATTTCTACCTGTGTAATATGTACTTGAAACATGTGCTGGATGTTTTCATTGTAAAACATTTTAAATCATTGATTTTCTTCTGAATACTTCCTTTTCCCATGATCTTAAAAATACTTCTTTGCAAGAAATTGATGCCTGTAAGCTGTACTGAAAAAAAGGAATGTACGACCAAAGTTTACCTTATGATATTTTGTTGTTTTGTTTGGTTGGTTTTTGCTACCCTATAATAATCCTAATGATGAAACCTGTGTACTATTTGAGCAAAACCTCTTGCCTCTTAGTGCCAGATACAGGAAAGAGTACAGGACATGTAACATATCTAATTCCATAACTATCCATTACTTAACAGTTCTGGAATTCTTTGGACATAAGTAACTAATTCTGTAGTAGTTACCTGTATCATAGAATCATAGAATACCAGGTTGGAAGGGACCTCAAGGATCATCTAGTCCAATCTTTTAAGGTAAACCATATGTGTATATATATAGTTTAAATGAGATGGCCCAGCACCCTGTCAAGCTGAGTATTAAAACTGCCCAGTGTAGGAGAATCCACCACCTCCCTTGGGAGATTATTCCAATGTCTAATTGTTCTCATGGTTAAAAAATTTTCTTCTGGAGTCCAATTGGAATCTCCCCAGGAGCAACTTGTACCCATTACCCCTTGTCTTTTCCATGGGACTCCTTGTAAAAAGGGAGTCTCCATCTTCTTGATAGCCACCTGTTACGTACCAGTACATTTTCTCCAGTTTGTGTTGTGTTTTGTTTTATACAATGCTATTTTTATTTGTCATTGAAGAATGAAGATTCCAAAGGACATGTGCTCAGCAGTCCTTCACCAGCAGGCAATCTCTCATCTGAAACATCCCCAGCTAATTTGTGCAGGATGAAGAACAAATCAAGCAATATTGGCGACATTCAGAAGTAAGTAGTTCAAGTTTTTCTTTAATTTATGGTCTGTTTCTTGGTATAGTGTCCATCTGCTCCATTTGCTTCCTTGGAATCCTGTAGTCCAACTTCCCTGGATAATCCAGAGCAAATGTAAATGTTGAATATTAAACACCTCCTCATAGGATAATATGGAGAAGAAGGGAAACATTTGCCCATCTCTTGCTTTTTCTGTTTTGTTCTCTTGGGTGTGTTTGGTTTTTGGGTTTTTTTGGGTTTGGGTTTTTTTTTTTTTTGGTCAGAGTATACCTGAAGATCTTGATTAATGCAAAGGACTGACAATTCAAGAAAAGTTTTCAATGGTATACCTTTTTTTTTTTTTTTTTCTTTTAAGGTATCTGTCTCCAAAGCTTCATCGTATGTTGGGATCAGCATCATTCTCTGGAACAACAGAAAGAGGCAGGAATGACTCTGACTCTGTGGTAACTGGAATCGTTTTGTTATAAATCTGTGTTAGCAATTACAGGTTATTTTGCTCCTTTCTGATAGGGTTGACAGTCCTACATTCCCCTTGCACACCAGCACAGAGCTGTTTATCTTGCCCTTTTTGCACTGTCTTCAATGTTCATGATTCCTCAAAGCGGAAAGAGAAGAAACCACGCTTGATGCTCCGCAGATGCACACCTATGGCTTACTTCAATAGTTACTTTGTATGGCCTTACAGGTACCTTACCTGAATGGCTTCAGCAAGCTCTGGGTTGCAGTCAGTGGTGTATAAAACTAAAATGATGGTTCTGGAGCTCACTGGCAAGGTTGCACTCTGATACTCATTATTCCATATGTCCGTGTGTCTTTCCAGTTAAGCTTCAAAAGAAGATGAGCAGGATTGAACAGTTGATTTGAGTCATTGATAAGAGGAGAATACTGCAGTTGTGTTTTCAGTCCTTAAGCTAGGCTTCTGTAGGTTGCTTTAAATATTTTCATTATTATTAAACAATTACGGTTTGGGTTTTTTTATGAGAAGAATATGTTAATATCCCAGAGTAGTTATGAGCAGTGAAGCTATGAGAAGTGAGATTTGCATTTTATTCACATGTACTGGCTTTTGATAAATTTACTTTATTAGTGGTCTCGCTTTTCTGCAGGAGACCAGTAACAATGAAGACAGCAGTTCTGCATGGCAGGATGAGCAAGAGGAAATGCCAACACTGTCTCCACAGCAGACCAGAGTGATCAAAGATTCCAGTGCTAAGGATTCATTTTTGGAATCATGCATGAACTATTTTAGTGCCTCAGCTTCAGGGGAAACTGCCACTGTCAAACAGGAAAAAACACCAGGATCGAATTGTCTAGGAGACAAAGTTCCAGATGCACTTCATGGAATGATAAAAGGGGAAGGGTCTAGAACGATGCTTTGTAGATCCAAAGATGATGGAATTGAGTCAAACAGTGGCAGTTTAACACATATAGAAAGCATAAAGCTTGAAAACTCTGCTGAAGCTTGTACCGTTATTCAGTCAACAAATACTATGATGTCTGACAGCAGAAGTGTAATATGCGATCTCATGAAGGTGGCTGGACACTCAGATGAAGAGAAACCAGAGAGACTGCAGAACACTAAGGAGACTCCAAAAAGAAAGTCACTGGAGCCACTATCTGAAGCAATGGTTGACTCGTGCATGCTTGACAAGAAGAGAAAAACTTTTACAGAAAGTTCAGAGGACCAAGGGGAGGAGATAGATGATTTTAAGTTGCAGATGCAGAAAGCCTTTGAGCAGAAGTTCTATGAGAGGCGTATGCAAGAGGAGCAGGACAGGCTTCTGGCTCTGCAGCTACAAAAACAGATCAACAAGGAGGAAAGGACACTTAATCGACAAAAGGGTTCTCCAGATGAGTACCTTCTTCGCACAAAATCACCTCAGTCTGTGAATGACCCTTCTAGAAAGGGGAGTTCTAAGATGACAAAAGACTCAAAGGTACAAAAAAAACAGGCTGAAGCAAATCACCGCAAGACTCGGAAAAGTTCTTGCAATGAAAACTGGCAGTCCACTACCAGAGTCCGAATTAAATCACCCAGCATCAAGGGAGGAAAAGTTTTGAATTGTGTGGTTAATACCAGTGACACAAATGATATTTGTTCAGTACCTAAGAATAAGCAGAAGACTATCCTTCAGATGTTTAAAAGCTCTATTGTGGAGTAAATCAACAGAGCCACAGACAAGTGGTGGAATGAGAATTAAACTGTGGTAATGCTTTCTTCTGTGTTAGGCAGAGCTTTCAGTAAACAGATTTCAAATTGTTGGTTTTGAGGGGCATTGCTTTGGGCTACAAAGTGTTGTGTATTCTGAGAAGTTTTAATAGCATATGCCCCCAGACTTTAAAAAAATCTTAGTTGGTGTTTTCTTGACTACAGCTTATTTTCTAGCACTTGAATTTACGTAATTTTGAATGTGAATACTGTTAGTGCTTAAAAATAACTGATGGTCTTAAAATGAAAATTTGCAGCCTTTTATAGAAAGGATGCATATTCCACAGAAGAAACAAGTTAAAAAAAAAAAAAAAAAGCTCTGTATTTTCAGTTGTCTGCCAGCTGCAGGGTTGAAGCTTTGCTTGGCATAACCAGTGTTCTGTTAAATTGAAGCATGCTACTGGAATTTAGGCTATCTGTTGAATTGCATTGTTTGCAGGACAGTTAACAAAAGTATAGCCAGACAGCCAGTCTTGCAGATGCACTCTTTCCCTGTCCCTCTCATAAGTTACCCTTTCTTAGTCAGAAGGGAAAAAGCAGGTTGTTCTTCCTCTGCCAAAACCAAGCATCTTTCATAGATGCCAACAGTATAAGTGGTTGTGGGCTTGTATTTTACCTCTATTCAGAGGTCACCTCTGCAGATATGACTCTCACTGTTGTTATGAAAAAGATACATTTGTTTTCTTATTGCTAGTGTTCTGAAACTTTATTAATGTATGCAAATATTACTGATATTTAGTGCTGTTTCATACTCAAACTGTTTTGAGTATGATTAAAAACACATAATATTGAAAACAAACCCGGTTTGTCCAGAAGACATAATGCAGAAAGTTAAACTGAAAGGGGGGAAAAGCAACTGAAAACTGGAGTTGTCAGTAAATGACACAACTATAATTAAAGATTCACATAACTACCATACTTGGCTGTAACTGTGCCCCCTCTTTTTTTAGAGATACTACCACATACTGTCTTCCAGTTGGGATTAAAACTAACACAATTCAAAAGAACTACAATTTAGATATGCAGGGAAACTGAGGCCTGTAGGAGGTTGAGGCTGGTGAAGAGTTGAGCAGCTGCTACTCAGCTAGATTGTTTTATCTGTTTTTATTATGAAACCATCTTTGGCCTTTTTTTGCTTGTAATTAGACGCTTTTCTGCTGTATGTGTTTGAAAGAGCAGAGTACCAGTCTACGTTGCTGAAGTGTGTGTGCTAATCACCAAAGTTAGCAAATGTTTTAAACGTGTACTTTTTCTGAACATCGTAGATGGTCTAAAGATGTTAACTCAGTTCTGGGACATTTGTAACAAAATACTTCAAAGCAGTACCTTCTGATGTTTGAAGTTTTACAAAACAAAACCTGAAACTTTATTGAAAGCATGAACAGCACATCAAGCCAGAAAATGTGAACCTTTTTTTATTTCTTTTGTTGGTGGGGTTTTTTGTTGGTTTTTTTTTTTGGGGGGGGAGGTTGTTTTTTGTTATTTGTGGGTTTTTTTGGTTTTTTTTTTCATTTGCCAGCATGTCTCCAGTAATGGTGGGTTTCTTCTAGTCTTAAGACTTTTTTGAGAAAGTTATAACAGGTGACCGGTTGCAGAAAATTTTTTTCTTATTGCTGCCTCAACCATTGTGTTGGTAGCCTTCCTTCAATATAGATCTGTTTCTGTTTAATCCTTGCCTTTGTTTGGGTTGTTTTCTGTCTTACCCATGCAGTCAAATATAATCCTTCATTAATTAAAGTGTTCTTTAAGGCAGAGGTGTTGACTGTTTTTATGCTAGTGACACCAGCCTTTCCAGTCACGCTAAGTAAGAAGGAAACTCCATTTTCAAAACAGATGAGGAGAAACAGTGCTTTTTTTTTTTTTTTTTTTTAATTCTATCGAGCCTCATTTTCCAATCTCCAATCAGTATCTGAAGTCTGGTATCTATTTTTAACTCGTTTAAAAGATGGTCGCTGCTCTGGCATGGAGTTCCTCCTTCCCAGATCACTTCTGATGACTGCTGCCTCTTGTCAACTATGTCTGAGCAGAGTCATGTGCTCCTCTGATTTGTTGCTGTTTCGGTGTAATGGCTTCAGGATTTCAGAGCAGGTTGGAAATGGTTTTAAGTGGTGCAGCGCAGTTCCTGGCCTCTTCCCATAGAGGTCACTCCTGCAGCTGTCTGCTACCAAAACCTTAAAGGTTATTTATGTCTGATGCATCTGTCTCTGCTGTTTGAGACAGTTTGTTTCTATGGTCCCGACAGTCCTGTTGTACCTCTCTAAGGGATGTGAATCTCTCGCATGACTGCCTTTAATGTCTAGCACTGAAAGAGTCTGAATCTTAAGTGTTTTAAATTCCTGGCCATTCATATGTAAGAAATAATATTGCATGCATTACAAATTCTGACCCTGGTTAACTGCTGTATTTTCTCCTATCAACAATCATTATACTCCCATTATACTCCAGTACAGCAGCTGGCTGTGGAGTTGCTGTTACAGACAGATCCTGATGTTTGAGAGATGCTTGGTGAAAAAGAAAAGGAAGCATGTGTGGTCATACAGGTAAATACCCAGATAAACTCTAAAGATCTGAATAGAATGAAGCTAGAAATGAAACACATGTCCCCTAGCATCTCTGGTCTTCATTAAGGTTAAACTTACATTGTTTGGGGGCTAGCTCTATCTCTGACACTATGTAACGTTAGTCATAAAACAGGAGACATTTTGTTTAAAAAACATGAGACCTCACTAATTCAGCAGGATTATGCAGTCTTGAGTGCACCTCAACAATGTGGAGTGAGCTGCTGTAAGAGCTCACTGCCAAGGACAGGGTTCCTTCATTTGTCCCAGCTCTGACACTCAAGGACTCTTCGCAATCTAATTCGAGGTGTTAGGGGGGGAGAGGGCAAGGGAGAATGTCCCTTTCTGGCAAGTAGCTTTGCTGTGCATGGAGCCCCATCCCAGGAACTGGGAGAAGCCAACTGCTTTAACACCAGTTTCATTCAGTTTTCCTCCACAAGCAGTTCTGTGGATTCATTCTTTTCCCTTTTAATATGTCTATTATGTGTCTCTTCTGTATAAGCTTTATGAAATGCATTAAATTAATCCTAGTTAGAAGTTTGAGGGTAGAGGGGAGGGGCTTATTGCATTTTACTCTAGTCTTGCATAGACTTACTTCCTTACCATCCATAGCAAATCCTGTTGCTCTCATTCCACAGAAAAGAAATACAAAAAAACCCCACCCAACACAAACAAACAAAAAACCAAACAGAAATTAGCCATCTCCAAGGTCTAAATAGTACAGAAGTGTATTTTGTTGTGTGTATATATCAGAGGATGTGTTAAAAGTATTTAAGGGTAATTTTGTGTTTTTCCAACTCACAGAATTTTGTCCTTAGCATAAGAAGGACCTCTTGCATTAGAATAATTTTAAGCAGCATGGAGGAAAAAAAAGCAAGACTAAAAAGTTGATCATTAGGTAAAACCCAACATGTAAAAACCATCATATATACCCAAAATATACAAAACCTGTAACATACACCAACAGCCTCATCCATGGTGGGGTACTGCAAGTCCTCAGGTCCCCAGGATGATCACATTCCTCTGTGTGTACATGTCATAATAATCTTCACCAGGTGCCTCTTTCACCTGTCCTTTTATATTTTTCTTCTTAAGAGAGTGGATTTTGGCCATTGCTGAGTGGATTTGGGTTGTGCCACCACCCTGTTTTTGTTGCTACCGTCTTGGGAACTTTGAAACAGGTGAAATCAGCTTTGACTTGTTTAATGGTGTTTGTGAAGCAAGAGCCTGTACCTACACTGGCTGAGCTGGTGTTACAGTTTACTGCTGCTCAAAAGGGTGAGCTCACCTGCCTTCAGCTAGCTCTAGGGGTTTATTTTTCCCTTTGCAACAAGTTCAGCTCATTCAAGGGGCAGGGAAAAAAATCAGGTACCAAAACACCCCGATTACTTTGACAGGTTTGGTCACTTCCCTAAGAGCCAGGGGTAATCTGGAGAACAAGTCCTATGACCAGAGGCTGAGGTAATTGGGATTGTTTAGTTTGGAGAAGAGAAGGCTGAGGGGAGACCTTACTGTTCTCTACAACTCCCTGAAAGGAGGTTGCAATGGGTGCGGCCTCTTCTCTCAATTAGGTAACGAAAGGAGTAGAGGAAATGGCCTGAAGCTGCAACAGGGGAGGTTTAGATGGGGTATTAGGAAGAATTTATTTACTGAGAGTAGTCAGGTGCTGGAATGGGCTGCCCAGGGAAGTAGTGGAGTCACCATCCCTGGAAGCATTCAAAAAAAGGGGTAGATGTAGCACTTCAGGACAAGCTCTCATGGGATGGTGAGGTGGGGTGGTTCTGTGACATACAAAGGGAAGGTGGAGAAGCAAAAGAAGGAACAGATATACCTCTTTTAATGCAGCAAGTTGCAAAATTCTTAGGCTTCTAAGGAAACCTCTGCTTTCTTGGGCATGTCCTTGGGTTGACGGTTGTTAATGACAAGGTGCTCTTCAGCACTCCAGTCTGCTGATGGTGTTGGCAGCAAGCCAGCCACATGCTGTGCTATGATGTAGAACAACTGCAAGTACTAAAATGTTCCTTTTCTAAGGGTGCAATTTCTGCAGGTAGCACAGGGATTGGAAATATGCAGCGTGCTTGTCGTCGAGGTCGTTTGTCTTCTGACTTTGACCAAGTGACAGCAGAAGTATCCTGACAGCGTGGGCGGCCCTGCAACAAGCTCCATTGACAGGAGCAGCCCAGTCGTTTCTTGGACACCTCAGGTCCCATCTCCTCCCCTGCACCCCCTGTACGGAAGGGCAGAGTCCTGCCAGGCCCCTCACGCGGGCGTGGGCGGTAAACCTGCGTGGAAGCTCTGGCCTCGTGTCGCGAACGTTTCAGTACCGCCGGGAAGAGCTCGGCCCCTCTAGACACCATGGCGCGTGCGGAAAAGGCGCTGAGGCCTCGCGTTGTCCCGGCAACTCCCGCGGCCGTCTCGAGAGGCACCTCCCCGGCGGCGGGCAGGGGCAGGGCGCGGGCGGGTACTGCGCCTGCGCAAGGCGTGCGGGCCGGCGGCGTGCGTGTTGTTGTGCGGCGGCGGCAAGATGGCGGCGCACGGGGGCTCTGCGGCCTCCTCGGCGCTGAAGGGGTTAATCCAGCAGTTCACCGCCATCACGGGTGAGGCACACGGAAGCCGGGGCCCGCCGAGCTCGGCCGAGGTCGCTGCCGCCGCATGCTTAACAGGCGGCTCCCGTCCGGCCCCCACCGGCGCGTCAGGGGGCGGCCGTCCCGGCGGGCCGGGAGGAGCGGGCCGCGGCGTCAAGTGCCGCGCCGCGCGGGGCGAGGCGGAGCGGCGCCGGCGGGCGGCCTCGGGCGCGCTTCCCCGTCTCCCCGGGAGGTCTCCCCGGGAGGTCATCCCGCTGCCGTCGCGGCCTCCGTTGAGGCGAGAGGCGCTGGCGATGCCCCGTCTCGTCAGCGGGCGCTCCGCTCCGGGTGGTGCTTGAGGCCCGGGCCGGGCATCCGCGGTGCTTCCGCCCGGTACGTCGTAGGGTTCCCCCTCGCTTTTAGCGGCGGCTTGGAGGCGCCTCCCGGTTGTCCCCGGTCGGCCGAGTTCCTCGGTGGTGCGTGTGAGTTTCCTCTCTCCTCCCGGCCGTCTGGTCAGCTCTGCCCCGGGAATGGCGTCCCGCTCAGCAAATAGAGCTGACGGCCGTGAGGGAGACTGAGCCCAACCTTGAGTCCGCGTTTAAAAACAAATATCTCGAAGTACGATCGACTTACTGAGAATTTAGTTTGTTATCGAAAACAGCAAGGCGCTTTTAAATTGAAGTTTGCAGCAGGTGATAATTCCTGCTTTAGCTTGTGTACTCTGGGTGCTTGACCCATTTTGTGTTTAATCTGCTTCCCTATAGTTCCCCTTTGCTGATGGCATTATGTATCAACTGACGAAGGAGAGTTTAATGAAACATCTTTGGCTTTTTAATTAACATAAGTGAAACCACTTTTAATTGAGGTACTGTAACCAGCTCGTCTTCAGATTGTGTCCCTGTACTCGGGCTAGGATACGCTCAAATCCTGAACAGGGCTGTTGAGGGCGGTTAGTATGTTGTGAACATGTCGGTGGGGTACACTGGGAAATTATTGATTGCTCAGCTATGCTCGAAGCTTTTTTGAATAAACTCCCAATAAAAAGAACCTATAGCAAAGAGGTTTTCATTATAGTAGGTGCCCCTGTGTGACTTGTGTTTTCGGTAGTCCTTGAGATATTTGCTAAAAACCGAACTGGAACAGGTGGAGCCTTCCTAGTTTGCTCTTCCTGACAGCTTTCGGTGCTTATACACGCATTTAGGCTAAACATAAGAGCACCCTTTTTATGAATTCACAATATTAAAAAAAACCCCAAACCAAAACAAAAAACAAACAACAAACCTGCTGGGCTTCACCCATCCACGATTTACTTTAGAGTTTTGAAGTTTTGTTTTTTCCATTTTAACAGACGTTAAGGTTATGTCTTAAAGTATGTTGTCATGGAGCTTGTCCTGCTAATACTAGTGTGATTTGACAGCTGCTCAGAGGCACACACACCCTCAGTGATTTGTGTTAGCAGCTTTCAACTTTGAGTTGTAAGTTATGAAATCACTCCTGTCTGTGGGGAAAAGGCTGAATGAATACTATACAGCAGTTTGATACTAGCGTGGGTGATAGTGAAGAATGAGAAATTATGTGTTTTTCTTATCCAGATGGCAGAATTGTGTTTCTTTGGTGCTCTCATCCAGGAAAGTATTGCTAAGGGAATGTAGCTCCTGTGTGTCTTTACCAATGAAATGATGGTATCTCTTTGAAATTTGCTTTTGAGATTTAATAAATATTTTGTATTTTCTGTTTGCCAGCATAAGCACTGAAAACATTGATGTGATGGTTGTTTCCTTAGGAATGATAAATCTGTACAAGCACTTTATGTTGGTATCTCTTCAAATAGTGGGTGGCTGAATGTAATTTTTTTCTGTCAGAGGGACAGCCCACAGCGGGGCAGAAGCAGAAGGCCTCCAATGGCAAGATACCCCGACCCTAAACTGTGACATAAATGAATGACTTTGTATGACTGTACAGTGAGCCTGTAAGATGGTGTGCATATTCCAGACTATACTGACATTGTTTAATTGCTGTAGCTGTCATTGAAACAAGCTGAGAACACCAAAGAGCAGTTTGTCTGAAGAACTTGATGCTCTTGCATCTTTTTTTCAGATGTCGCTAGTTTTTATTTTGTACTTTCTTCATCTCTGTTAAGGTCTTAAAATGCAACTGACTGCCATCCAAGTACCCTTGTCATGCCAGGTTGGTGGTTTGTTGTGTTCTTTTTGAAAAGCACTTCCTTCAGTGAGTTTGTCTTTCTCTGACATTTAATGTAATGGTGCAGATCATTTAGAATTGATTTATCTTGACAGTTTCAAGTGGTGTACTCTCTGTTCACACTAGACCTTCTTGAGTCTTTCACAGAAAATCTGAGAAACTAGCAAATGTGTTTTGCCCAAATTGATGTTATCTTGTGACTCTGATGCTGGGGAAAGGGATTTCTTCATTTTGGTGACTTACTGTGAACTTACTAAGAAATGCCACAGATCCAAAAGCTACTCCCAGACTGATTCAGCTCCATTTTGCCACTCTTCCTATCTACTGGTCTTCCTATATGAAAATAAACTCCTTGGCATCCCATCACCTATAGAGACAGATACTGTAGTAAGTAGACATTTAAAGGGTTGGGTGCAGGAGAGCTTCTGTTGGCGTGGGTGCTTCTGTCCATGGTATGGGTTTTGAGGAGAAACTGGGAGGTAGAGGCCGACCTCAGGAAAGAGTTACAGTGATGTTAAGGACTACTGTTTTCATCCTGAGCATCAAGGATAATACTGAGTTTAGTGATACTTAAGAGATATTTTTCATAAATGTTAGTCATTATACAAATAACTGTGTAGATGTGTACAGCTCTTGGCTTCCCCCCCTGGTTAGTGAACTGAGCTTCTACTGGTTTGTTTTTTCCTTTAGTGCAATCAGTAAAACAGGGTGTCTTTTCTTCCATCTCTGAATATCTAAGTGGGTAAAAAACTTTGGCAACTGATTTAGTATTCTCCCTGTTAAGTCAGGTTTTAAAAAAAAATTTATTTTTTTATTTTTTTTTTATTTTTTTTTTTGTGTATGCCTACTAGTGTTTGGAAAATTGTTCCAGGAAAAGGTGTGACCTCTAGAAAAGCAGAAAAAAAAACATGTTAAAACCTCTCAGATGGCTTCCACTGAGTTTTCTCTCAATGGAAGGAAGAGGCCTTGCTGTCATATATGCAGACATTCCCTTCCCCTGTGTGATATGTATGTTTGTTTCATTTCATAGTTGTACTTCAGAGATAAATGGCAACTGATGAACTCTTCTTTCTAATTATTAATGCTTTGAGAGAGGAAGCTTGACAGTTCTCTGTTTGTAGCACTTCAAAATGCTTTCTAAGGCCTGCTTTAATTTTTGTTTGGCTTTACAGGTGCCAGTGAAAGTGTGGGAAAGCATATGCTTGAAGCATGCAACAATAATCTGGAGATGGCTGTCACCATGTTTCTGGATGGTGGAGGCATAGCAGAGGAGCCTAGCACCAGTTCTGCGGGGGTGTCTGCTGTTCAGCCACACACTGAGTATGTACCTGATAAACATGTCTGTATGAATGAGTAGTCTGTGTTAAGAATTTAATAGTATAAGGCAGAACAAACGAGGCAATTGTCACTTCTAACCTACTGTCAACTCGCTGTAATAAGTGATTCTTTGATTGTCTTGTTAAATTGATTGCTCAGATGTTGTCTAGGTAAATCTTACTAAATTGTTATGAAGACCAACGTAAGTTAGTCTCCCTCTTGCGTGTACTTCAGAAGTTTCTGCAGCTTATACATACCAGTTTTTGCAAAGAGACCCCAAGACATTCAAGTGGGGATCCAGTAGTAAGAGATTCTTTCTTCTAAAGTGTTCCAGCCTTATTACTTTTTGTCAGTTTGGCAGTTAGACATTTCTGGTGATTTTGGTCTTATAAATGTAGTGACCTTAGTCCCATTTGTAGGGGTTTTATTGTATTGTTTTAAGTGTAGCCTGATTTGGCAGTGGGAGGGCTAGATTCTGTACGCTGCCATGCAGAGGAATAAGTAACTACAAAATCTGCATCAGTGTCTTACCTGTCAGATGCCAGAGTAAAGAGAAGGGTTGTTCCACTTGAGCATGGCAGAGTGTCTTTCAGTGCTGCCTGTTAATGTGTCTGCTTGGGATAGATGGAGTATTCTGAGTGGAAGCTAATGGATATATCACATTCATTAAATATTCTAAATTAAACCTAGCCATGCTTTTGTCTTTATGAAAATCTTCTGCTTCAGGAAAAAGACAACTAACGATTAAAGAAAATTCTTGCCGCTCATACTTCTGAAGCACACGTATAAACTTGAGCCATTTTTTTGGTACTAACCTTTATAGTTATGTCAAGTGCCTTTCTGCTTGAACCTTTGACAGGTAGTGAAATTAAAACTCTGTATCTGTAGGTGTTAAGAGTTCTTATTTATAGACAAATTCTGGCACATCAGTGACTTAAGATTCAAGTTTTTATTGGAATACTTTGTTTTTTATACTTGACGCCCTCCAGGTGCTGGTCAGCTTAGTGTTACTTCTAGGAAGAGAGAACAATAAATATGCAAGTGCAAAATGGAGAATAACTAGCTTCACAACAGCAATCAAAGATGTGGAGGTTAATAGCAAGGTTAGTGCATCTTGCTGACATTATGAGTTAATTTTTGAAACCTGGATGGCCAGGAGCCACAAACTGCACACTTTACAACTTCGAAGAATCCAGGGGAAGAGGGCACTTCAGGAGTAGTTCATAGGCAGGATATAGCAATGGGTTTCTGTGGGTCAGCCCCTGCCCTGCTTCACACAGATCCATGGCCAGGTGACCACACTGAGTAAATGGTACTGTATCAGAACTCTTGTGACTTCTTGTCGTCTAATGAAAATTTCAGCTTATCTATCAGTCTCTGCAAGTGTGCCTAAGCTGTTGGTATGCGAGGGAACGCGGCTGCATAAGCAAAGAATTCTTTCAGAAATTGTGAGAAATGGTCATTTTGACCATCTTGTTTTCCTTCCTCTGGAAAAGAGGATCGTGAGTTTCAAGTGGAAGCAAATAGTCTCCCAACAGAAGAAAGTTGGTAAAAGGAAGTTTGGGGTTTTTTTTCTCTCTATGTAGATAACTGGGGGAGGAGGGTGACAAGTGGATTAATCAGCAGCCTTTGCTAAGTTTTAAAAAACTTTTCCAAGCTCTAACAAGGTTACTGAAGAAAAAAAAAATGTGCAAATTGACAGAGCCTGGGATCAAGTTTAATCTTCTATCAAGAATTAAAAAGGTCATTCATGCCAGATCTTAATGCAGAGTGTACCAAGTCCTGCATCAGTGCCATGAATGGGGAATGGATGGTCTCTTGGGGTCCATTTTTACCCAAATCACTTGTTTCTGTGCAATGGTACAGTGACATCCTTAGCTGGTTCAAGTTTCAGGAGCCTTTGGAGCACAATGGGGTGTTGTTTATATAGTACTTGGAATATTATGTCTTCGATTAATTTTGGTTTTTCTTCCCCTTTGATAGGGATGAAGTAAGAGCTCCAATTCCTCAAAAACAGGAAATTTTAGTAGAGCCTGAGCCCTTGTTTGGAGGTAGGCTTGTGTTCTTCTTTTGGTTTTGTTTTGTTTTTCACTAAGTGACAAAAGAACAGCAATACTTGCTGAATATGAAGCCTTGTATGTATTTTTTATTCTTGGTGGTTTGTTTTTTTTTTTTCACTGTTGCAACTCTGCACCTCTGTAACATGATTGTATACATGAAAATAACACCCGTGCTATCGAAAACCTCACACATCAGAGATGCTACATTCCCACTGGTACTAATTTGCTAACTCCTGTTTCATGAGCCTTTTTAAGTCAACAGCCAATTAGCTTTAAGTATACATCTGCCTTCTGGGGTTCAGAATCATCTGATACTGCTGTTAAAGTGTTCAAGATAGGGGGATAAAAGATTGAGCCTTGAGATGAGTGAAAATGAAGAGAAATACATTCTTCTGAGGGAGGATGACAGATCCGTAAGAAGGGCAGAACTGTACAATTACTCATTATGTTCTCCATTTTTCATTTAGGAATTTAATTTGCTCTTTAGACTGTACCATTCAGCTAGTTTTCTCATTTGATTTTCCTTGTGTTTTGGTTTGTTTTCTGAAGCTCTTTATCACTTTTGATTTTGCAACTTTTTTTTTTTTTCTCTAAGGAAATAGGTGATGGAAATGCTGTTTTCTTTTGGGTGCTTATCTAATAAACTGTTCAGTACTCATGTAAGACACTAGTGTTCTGACTCTGAAAACCTCAGTCTCAAACCTCTGCTGTAGTGGTTCTTTTACAGCAGCACAGGGATGGAACTCCTGTAGGAGGACTGGATTACCTGGTGCATTATCCCTTCCTTTTGTGTAGTGCCATGTCTATGTGGAGATCTAAGGCTTGCTCTCTTTATGCTTGCTTCTTCTAGCCTTGTGAGGCTCTGTCCTTCTCATGATGACCAGGCCATTTCTGTCTTGTTTGTTTGGCTTTTGCCGTGTCAAGTGGATTAAGAGTCTTGTTTTTATCAAGGGAGGGCATGCAACTGCTCATCTTTAAAGTGGTCTCATACCCATAGGAAATTCACTTTTCTGTTGTTTAGTTCCTATGCTAGAAATGAGAAAGAGGCAAAGCTTCAAATTTACACTGGAGCTGATTTTCTTTTGATCCTTTCTTTAACATGAGAGAGGTCTTTAGCCAGGATGAGAGCTGAGGTGGTTCCAGAGAGGCTTTAGCTGATAGGTGGTTCCAGAGAAAGGTGCCTTGCTGAGGCTTTCTGAAGACAGTGTACTTGTTCCTGTGGCCCAACAGTTTTTGACAAAGGTCTGTAGACTCCTATGGGTTTGAGAATTTAAGTGTAGGATTAAGATCTACTGACCCTAATGCTTGGTTCTGTTCTGTCCACCTGTCATGCACTTATCTCAGATACATCACCCAGCTGAGGTGATCTGTAGATCAGTGATAGCTTCCTGGCACTGTTGGGTCCACCAGTGCTGGTATGCTCACTAAAGCCACTTCTGTGTATAACATGAAGCAGCCTGACAAGCTAGGTGGAACTGGAGAGATACTTCACTTGGTCTTTTCAGCTCTAACTTCAAAGCAGGGGACATGCTGGTTTCTGTTCTCAGCAGTGTCATACGGAGGTGGTCATACGAGCTTAGCTTTTCTTCCAGTTGAATGGATGACCCTGTCTATTTGTGTTCTGCCAGATATATGGATCCTATCTTGCAGTACAAAGGATATCAGAAAATCATCTACCTGGACTGCTGTGAACATCTTCACCTGCACTGCCAGGCTATAGCTGAGCTTGGCAAGGGAAATGCTCCTTTTGCTGAAGTGATCCTTCACTTGCTGTTCTACAGTTTAAGTTGCTCTGAAGTTGGCTTTAATGGGTTGTGCTGTGCTTAAGCACTTAGAGATGAAAGAGATGTTACTTATTGGAGTCAGGCATTATCCACAAGCATGTTCCACATTCAGGCTTACTTTCTTTTCCGTGATAGTCTGCCTGGAATACATTGATTGTTTCCTTTGTACCCTGTATGAGTAGAATGCAAGGAACAAGAACTGTCTACCATTCTTTATGCTTTTGGCATGGCACAAAGTGAAAGATGAAAGTTGCTGCATGCACTATGAGTGCAGAATCAGAAAGGTCTCTTAAAATCAAGTTTTGGAAGCACTTGCTTTGTGGCCTGTTCATAGGTCATGCTTTCTCACAGTAAATCAGTTTTTCTTACTACAGGTTTCTGGTGGGTATACACTGTATTTATCCTAATTAATTTAACTTGTTATGTTTAGTAATATTTAGGTTTTGAAAGTTCTACCTTAAAATTGTTCTGATTTCACTTAACAGTAATGCAGATAAATAGTTGGAAAAAGGTATTGGCAGACAGTTCTGTTTTGCATTCCAAGTAGAGTGGCTGTGCTGTAGTGTAGGAGTTCAGTGGTATTTTCAGGTGTTATTCCAGTTACCTGCTTGGGCTGCTGTCTCTGTCCAGCTGCAGATAATCTGTTCTGAAGGTCTCCTTGCAGACAGTGATACTGGATCCAGTGGAAAAGTGTGGCTGTTGACAGTCCAGCCAGGAAGTTGGAACAGGATCTGGATAAGAGATTGGAAAAGAATAGAAATGCATTGTGGAAAAAAATCAAATATGTTTCCTAATATAAAAAATCCTCCCACGGGGTTTAATCTTTTGAAGTTTTTCATCTACTTGAAGGCCTTTGGTAAAAATCTTGACTGGAATTGTGACATGTGGATGCTGTGACAGCACTGCCACTACATACTGATGGACCTTGGAAAGCTCATCAGAAAGGGCGAACTTTTGCATGCTGTTGATAGATGTTTTGTGTTTGCTGGAGGGAGGAGGTGTTAGGAACTGGGTCTTACAAACTGCCTGTTTCCATCCTCCTTCCACCCTTCCTTATGACTTTACTCCCACATCATTTGTGCTTTGGGTTCCTCTTCTGTTTTCCCCATTATGTGATGGAAAGTACTAATAGGTAATTATTTTGATAGTACACTTTTGAAATAATTCTTGAAATGTTTTTTTTTTTAAGCTCCTAAAAGACGTAGACCTGCGCGCTCAATATTTGATGGCTTTCGGGATTTTCAAACAGAAACCAGTAAGTGTTTGCAGATCAGTAAGCTAGAGGTTCTTTTTTTTTTTTTTTTTTTTTTTTAATGCAAGTAAGATTGAAAAATAGTTTCTGTTGTAGGCTAGGACAGCTTTCAGTCATTGAATGTTTTTTAAATTGCTTACTGTTTAACAAAAGTTGCTTTAATAACATTATTAGGCTGTTCTTCATTGTAATGTCAGTACTGTTTGCTGACGTGTCTTCAGCATTTGTGGTATAGTTAAGGTTAAGTTTATTGTTCTGAAGGGGAGAGTAGTGAGTAATGGACATATGAAGCAGGTAGTGAGAATACTGGTCCAGACACTCTTACCTGTGTTATATACATAAAACCTGCAGACAGTATATTCTGTCTGCTTTGGCATGGCAAATATTTTCTTGATAACTTAAAAAAATAAATCAACTTATTCTGCTCTAGAGAGAGTTGAAAAGAATCTAGCACCTGTGTAGAAATTAAGTTAATCCACTGAATTTTTCTTGGCTAGCTAGTGGTCATTCTAGTGTTTGAATTAGTTTTGAGTAGCGCCCCCAATGCTTCTTCCTTGCCATAAACAAAGTTCTTGTAAATTTAATTGCATTTACCACTGTGTTATCTGTTCCTATGCTGAATCTTCAAAGGCCGAGGCATTGGCTATTGTTTAAGCCAAT
This sequence comes from Megaceryle torquata, assembly GCA_024611175.1. Lineage (NCBI taxonomy): Eukaryota > Metazoa > Chordata > Aves > Coraciiformes > Cerylidae > Megaceryle > Megaceryle torquata. The sequence goes on along the minus strand of JANIJG010011595.1, from coordinate 10,205 downwards.
AAGTTTCATAAAATATGCTGCTTTGACAGCAGAATGCCAGATACTTCACAGCTGAGTTAGAGCTGTTTGTGCAGTTGTTATTGCTGATGTTGCTGGAGTGTTCCAGAGGTGTAACCATGAACCAGGTTCCCATGTAATTAGGTGCAGATAAGTATTCCTAATTACTTTCTTTCCCCTGACAAGTTTGGTCAGGGTTTTCCAGTATTAATGAACTCATCAAGTACTGAAGTCACTGGCAGCTCTGGAAAGGAAACTACACCATTTACAGAATCATCATATCCTTTTTTTTTTTTTTTTCCCCCTCCTAATTTCTGCTCTGAGACATGTAGATAAATGAGAACTTATACCAAAAAGCATGATAAAGTTTCATCCTAAGTTCATAGATGACTATCACTGTCTAGTTATCTCTGAAAAATTGACCCTGGCCAGTGATAGCCCACATTATGTCCTGGCTCCTATGCCTGCTGCACAAGAATGTTTTTTTTTTTCCGTGTGGGGATCCAGTGTCTGCTCAAAGATGGTTTGAACACTATGGCCTGTTGACAGCTTCTTTCACTACTGGAAAGTTTTTGGTTGTGGGATAGTTATTGCCCATTCCAGCTGACTTAGTTCCATAAAATGCATTGTACAACTGTATTTTTAAGTGAGCAATTGCTCTTTTCTGTGAGATTGCCTTATAGTCAAGAAGTAGAAACACTGGAATAGGAATATTCCAAGTAAAAGTTGTGACACTACAGTGTAACTCAGTTTCCCCTTTTAAAAGCATAACTGGGGACAAGTCACAGTTTTTCTTTTCCTAGTTTTCAAATACAGGCATATGACGCCCTCTGCTGATAGTTATTAAGCTGTTTTGAAAAAGTGAAATAAATGCCCAGTGCTTGAGAAAGCTATGGCAAGCTTACCCTGCATGGCAGCTAACCTCGTTCAGTGTACTCTAACCTTGTGACTCTAGTGCTGAAGTTTTGTGTATGAGTGTTTAGCCCATAATGATCCATCCTGTGAGTATTTTGTCTAATTCAGCTTCCTTTCCTCTTGGGGCTTTGCAGTTCGACAGGAGCAGGAGCTACGAAATGGAGGGGCAGTAGATAAGAAACTCACTACGCTAGCAGACCTCTTCAGGCCTCCCATTGATCTGATGCACAAAGGCAGCTTTGAAACGGTAAGCTTAGAAATTTTGGTGCATTTCATTGTGTGATGACTGTGTTTGGTGTGCAAGCCTTGTGTTAGGCTGCTGGAATGGATGGATCCATTGTCAGATGATCAGAAAGTTTAAAAAAGACCATAGAGTGATAAATATTTGATGGACTGCATATGGAAATGTTGATGACTCATTGAAAGACTTAAGAAATGATGGTAGACCACATTTTTTATGTCAATGTCAGTGTGGCAAATCACACTTGATGAAAGACTTCAGTGCACAAGGGAGGCTGGTCAAAATGGGGGGAAAAAAAAAAAAGCATCCCTTGAAGTATCTCTGTAGAGCACAATAAAGAAAAAGCTGAAGTAAGGTTGGTTTTGATAGGTACTTTTGAGCAAGTACTTTGCAAGGGACCATATAGTTTGCAGCATAACCCTGCTAAGAAGCTCAGTTATGTTGACATGGCTAAGTGGTTTCTGATACCTGAGCTAGTAAAAGTATTTGAGCATGTCTGTCACAAAGGCACAACATTATCTTCAGTAGAGATTTTGCTGTTGTATAAAATCACAGTGGTTGTCTTGTGCATCAGGTAGTGATTCAAGAGCTTGCCTGAGAAGGGGACTGTTAACTATAAATAATTTCAGGTGTTGCCTTTCCTGTCTATGCAGGCATGTGTGGATCTAGACATAAGTTGCTACAATATGGATCGGTGACTTAATGATTACATAATATGCAAATTTGGGGGGTTTTTTTGAGCCCATGATTTCTAGATATTTTTCAGAATTTGCAGTTACTACTGAAAACAACAAACAGTGTTGAACGAACACTGACTGCATGAGCTGAAAAAAAAAATTTACATTCTTTTCACATTTGCCTCTGCTGCCATGAACAAACAATGAGAGCACTGCAGGAGTATTTTTGGAGAAGTGTTCTATGCTTTTTTGAGTCTCCAGCTCTCATCCCATTGGCCTCATGTCTCTTTTTATGCTTCCAAAATCATTAGGGATCAGTTGGCTTGTCACTAATTCCTGTATTCTGACAGTCCCCTCTGTATGTTTAATCTTGAAACAAAATTCCAGGTTTGAAAGCGTGCTGACAGAGAATAGCTGTGTCTGCCTCAGCAAGTAGTTTGGTGTAATGAAGCAGATGAGCAGACTGAGGTAGTTAGTATTGTCTTGTGATTCAGGGTTTATTTCAGACAAGGTTGTGGCAGGTCCTCCAACTGCTAATACCATCTGGGCCTGTGGTTCTGAGCTGTTTGTGAACCCAGCGGATGCACAGTTAAAGGCAGCAGTGAAGGGAATTCACATGAAAACAGCCCCTGCTGCTGCAGACTGGAAACTGTAGAGAGTCAGTGAATGCCCTCTGACCTCTGCCGTGGAATTTGAGATGGGTGCTAGTCTTGCCTCTCTTGCTGAAAGCATTAGCAAGATTTTAGCAGTGTTGATTGTGGCATCCACCATAGTCAGAAGTAGTTTCAGAGGATGAAATAATTGATAGATAGATTTGATTGTCCTAAAATCTCTACATTCTTATTTAGTCTTGTAAATAAAAAAGAAAGGGTGGGAGGGGGTGTGGTTTGTAAATACACACCTTGTCCTGTTCTTTGCAGTAACTCTAAAGACATGTACACTTTCTGGTATTAGTATTCACCTTTTTGTGTTCTTGTACGGTTCTTTGTTCCATGGGATACCCTTCACTTCAAAATGATGCTTCTCAACTTCATTGCAATAAAAATGTTCAGCTTCTCAATTTGTTGACTGTTACCCATTCCATTTTACCTCTTACGACTGTAGAGTGCTGTTCTGCTTCAGCCTGGGACAATGGCAGGCCTTCTGTGAATCCAGTGACCAGATTCTCTCAAAATTCATCTCCAGCAAGCTGCTGTTACCTTCTTCCTTCTCTGTACACTAAGATAAACATATATAAATTATAGTAATAAACCAGAGGTGTTTATCACATTCCACAGTACTAAATACTGTCCTTTTGTTGCTCTTGTAGTTTAGTGTTAATCTAAGTGAGATTTTATTACTGTTGTTGGTGTGTGGTGTATTCTAACCTTGAGAGGGGTGTGGAAGAACATTCTGCTAGTGTTGTGCCTTGAGTTTATCAGAGAGTCATTTCAGGTTTATGACTGTTCAAACTTAACAAGGGTGTTTGCATCTGGTCTTACTAAGGTTTTCATGTGTCTGGTGGTTTTTTTACTCATTTTTTGTTGCTCCTCTGAATACTCTAGGGTGATTTTGCTAGTAAGTAGATTTAGTTATTTTTGGTTTTCCCCAAGAAACTTTGTTTTTCTTAAATTACAAAAAAACTTTGTTATCAGTAAGGTGAAAAAGTTGTCATTTCATTCAAACACAGTAATACTAACTTTTAAGAGTAGGTGAGAATTAGCTTTAATTGAAGAGAAATTTTCAAGTTTTGAATGACATTGGTTTTTATCTGTGCTGTCTGTGAAAAAGCAGTGTGCTTCGCATACAGAGCTTATGATCCTATATTTATAAAGATAATTGTGTAACTAAATTACACTGTAGAGTTGTGGTGAAAAAGATTTGATACAGAAAATCTGCAAAGACTTTCTTTCAATCCTTCAGGCTTTTTGAACGTGAGCCACTAGATGTGAGCTACTTAATGACTGGTGGAGTGAGGTATAAATCAGAGGCAAACAGCTGATGGGCCAGCAAGATGCTGACCTGAATTGCCTTTTTCCTACTAGAAAATTTCAGAGCTGAAATAGTGTCACAAAAAAGTTTGTATTTGAGTAGTGTTGTGTGGTTATGCGATTAGGCTGTTGTCAGTGAAGATTGTACAAGGGATTTGCAACTGTAATTTCCTGACCTGAATATTGAGTTTTCATGTGTATTAAGCTTCGGAGTTATCTCCTTAATGTAGAATCTGCTAGGAACCAATCACTACAGTATAGTAATTAAATAAATTACACACCAAACATGTTTTGTAAAGAACAGCATGCCTTTGTTCTCATCTCAAAGAGTGCTTTCAAGAATTGCAGGTGTTCATCTCTTCGTGCATATGATGGGAGAGATGATTTAATTTTGGGGGGTACACACCAAACTGACTTTGTTTGCTTGTTTAGGGAGGACATAGTTCTGGTGCACGCAGTTCTGTGCTTAACACTCACTGGGATTTCAGTACTTCTGTGAAGTGACTGTATGTAATGTTGCAGAGTGTCCAGTCTGTCTATGTGAAGTTTCCTCATTTTAGAAGTTACGCCTTTTCTGGCTGCTCCCTGCTTTACAGCTGACACTGAGTTTTTTCTTTGTATGTGGCAAGCAGCAATAGTTTGGACACTAATCTAGTCATTGTACTCCAATGGCAATTATTTTTGAATAAGGTGCTTCTTAGACTGGCCATTTGCATAAACGTAGCCTGCAGATGCACCTTTAGCTCAGGCCGGTTGATGAAAGGATGTATGCCCTGGCCCAGGTGAGAAATGTAAGTGTAGCACAGATAGGATATTTCTTGTTAGATAATGTCATGCTCTGACTTTTTCACCTGTTATCTTCCAAACTGAATCATGCTTGATTAGCAGATGTCCAGAAAGTCACAAGATGCTGGCTCCGCTTCCTTGTTTCTGCCTGCTGATTTAAAGGAGCAGTGCATTTCAACAAAGCTTAGCAAGGAAGAACCACCACAACATTTATAAACCGTACGTGGTTCAGGAAAGTCAAATGAGAGGAGAATGTGTTGCTTTTAGTAGTGCAAGAGCTAGAGGTTATCCAGCGACATCCCGTACTGAGTGTAAATCAAATTTCTTTTACATACTAGACACATGTCTAACCAAATTGCTGGCTTGTTGCAATAAGTTGTTGTAGTCATAAAAAACGTGAATGGATAAAAAGGGTAAAGGTAAACTTAGGACATATTACAGAAACTCAGCATGGTTTGGGTTGGAAGGGATCTTTTAAGCTCATCTAGTTCAATCCTCCTGCACTGAGGAGGGATGTCTGCAGCTGGATCAGGCTGCTCAGAGCCCCATCCAACCTGACCTGAAATGTTTCCAGGGATGGGGCATCGTCAGCCTGTTCTAGTGTTTTGCCATCCTCGTTTTAAAAGCAATTTCTTCCTTATCTAGTCCGAGTCTACACTTTTCTTAGTTTAAAACTATCACCCCTTGTCCTGTCACAACAGGCTCTGCTAAAAAGACTGTCCCCATCTTTCTTCTAGGCCCCCTTGAAGTATTGAAAGTCCACTATAAAGTCTCCTCAGAGCCTTCTCTTCTCCAGGCTGAACAACCCCAAAGACTGTTTTTGTTTTGGTTTTGCATCTGGCCTGTTGTATCAAAGATCCACTATCTCTGCCTTTTAAAGTACCTACTCTACTGATTGCTGAAAGCTTGAACAGACATGCTTGCAAAGAATGGTTCTTCCATACTTAGCCTCTTTAATTACTTCCTGTTGGCCTTTATATCTCGAAGGAGGAAGAGAAATGGGGGGCAGTTGATGTTGGAAACAGTGGATTCAAAGTGATCAGACATAGCTTTTAAGATATGCAAGCAAGCTCTGTAACCTTCCCTTGTTCTTTTGTCACTTACTGAAATGACCCAGTAATGCAACCTCCAAACCCAGTGTTTCTTTACCCCCTCCTCTTTTCCTTCCACCCACCTCCAACCCCTCAGAAAAAAAGCAGCTGTGTAAGAGTTGTGTGTGTGTGAGAGATGGTGACAATTTTACTGTCCTTTTAAATGTTAGATGTGAAGCCTGTTGTTTTTAGAAGGAAGTTAAAAGTAGTTTCAAAAGCAATACCAGCTCTGCAGGTGAAAACTCACCTTTGCAAATGTTCTGTGTGGAGTTTTCTGCTTGCATTCTTTTGAGGACCTTGGCCGGACAAGAGGAGGTAGAGCCAGGTTTTCACTAATACTGAAAAATATACAAAGTAAGTGTAGAAAAGTGATATTTACTTTCCAGCTTTCTAGTTAGATATTTTTTTTAGTTTATTCTTTTAATCCAAGATGGATTACATTAGAACACGGGACTAAAGCTATCCAACTGACTCAAATAACAAGGATTTTTGTTCCTTCTGAACTTGGGCAGTATCTCTAGGCCTCGTGTTAAACCAATTTCCTAGAATTCTCAAAATCCACAGTTAGCTCAAAACAAGTCTTTTAAATAAAAGCATGATGACTGTATTTAAGACTCTTACCCAGTTACCTGTCACTTCCCCCACTTTTCTCTCCTGGTGACCAAATACTGGATCCTGACACTGTAATAGTAGTGGTAGGTAGTTAGCATGTCTTTTTTTGCTTTGAGTAAAATAAAAATTGTCTCTGCAGGTCACCTGGCCATGTAGATTAACTTTGTAAACTGAGATTCTTCACTTTGTGAAGCAAAGCGTGTGGGGTTTACGTGTCTCTCACGCATTGGATAGACTGAGTATTCGTTTGGATAGGCTGACTATTTGAAAGTGCACTGGCTAAAATTTGTTTTAAAAGTAAAAATTTTGGTTTGGGGAACAAAATATTGCCCAAAGCAGCAAAATCTTGCATATCATCCTAATTCCTTGAATTTGCTGTTAAGTGCATTAGCCAGCAGGATGTTGAACACTCTTAGAAATATTTTTTTTTTCTTTTTTAAAAGGAAAGGGAATTCATTTGCTAGTTCCAGTCTTTCCAGGTGGTAAGAGCATTCCTGCTGTTGATATAGCCCTCTTTTTTTCAACAGGTATGACAGTTCAGCGATCAGAATTACATTCTTGATCAAACTCCTACCATTAACTTGCAACCAAGCAATCAGACAATGCCAGCTTTGTGACTCAAACCAGTAAGATTTCTTCCTGCGCCTTCTTGTCTTCCTCCCCACTTGCAGTCTGGATAACGAGCATCATAAAAGGATGCCTCATTTGGCAGTTGTACAGTAATAGAGTAACTCAAAACTTGGAGAGAAAAAAGAAAATGCACAGGGAGGGGACCCTGTTGAATTAATGCAAGTCCTCTGTCAATTATGCAACCTACTCAAATAGAAGATGATCCACAGGTTTATGTTTAGAATGAGCAGGTCTTTCCTCTGTTGTCAGATCAGTGTGATTGACTACACTCTTGCCTGAACAAATACTTTATTCAGCATTCCCATGTGTGTTCCCCCAAAATGCTTTTCCCACTCTGTGCTTGGCTTGTTGAAATCCAGCAGCTCTGTTCATCGATGTGACTCTGTAATTCAACCAGTCTCATTTAAAGCAGGTCTTTCAGCCCTGCCTTCTGTTTTGTGGATGCCTTTTCACTAGCACAGTCCATCTTTCTCACTGTGAAGGGGTTTTGGTGAAAAATCTGACAGCATTAGAAGCCATCGCTGATCATTGCTGGCATTGGTTATGTCTGGTTGTTCCGTTTTGTCTAGTGAAGCTTTTCTGTCTGCTTACAGGCCAAGGAGTGCGGTCAGATGCAGAACAAATGGCTCATGATAAACATTCAGAATGTGCAAGATTTTGCCTGTCAATGTCTCAACCGTGATGTGTGGAGCAATGAGGCTGTGAAGAACATCATCCGGGAACATTTCATTTTTTGGCAGGTGAGGGTGGTGTCCTGGTAGATGGGGCAGTGGAAAAAATGAACTTCTTTGAATAAAATGGCTGAACTGCTGCAGTTCTTTTGGTGAACTTGCAGAAAGGAGGCAGTAGTTCATGGAGATGTCGTTTAGGGATGTAGATGTAGTGTATGCATTTGAATGCATAAACTGCCTCCTGCTTGTGCACTCAGGATGTTTGCCACGTAGCTTCTAATACGTGGAGTGTTAAAGCTGTATTTTCAACTTGTCAGAGTTACTGAGAACTGTACATAACATTTGTAGCATATACTGTAAAACAGAGAAAAACTTTGTACACTTTCAAGATACAGTTTTTGTTTTCCTTCTCTGCCCAATAATTTGCTTCCAACGTGGTATTTTGTAGGTATACCATGACAGTGAGGAAGGACAGAGGTACATACAGTTTTATAAATTAGCAGACTTCCCTTATGTCTCCATCCTGGATCCCAGGACAGGTAAGAAAAATGACAGTTGGTTACCTGCAGTTTATATATCCCTTGAGAAGGATTGTCATTTGTAGGCTAGAACATCATCTTTCACAGTACGTGTTACATTCAACTGAAGAATCTCAGTTATGTTGTTTTGCTCTCTGAGAGACCATGTTGTCCCTGCAGAAACAAAGGGGGATGTTTTAGAGGAACTAAGGGAATAAAACTTTCAAGAGTTGCTGAAATTTTGTGTATTTGGTTATCATACTTGGTATAGCTTAGTGAGTACTTTGCTTAGAAAGTTAAAATAGTACCACCTGGTGATTAAACTCTGAAATTACTATTTTTAAGTATCCTTTTAAAAGCTGCTTGGAATCATGTGATGAATAAACTACAGTATTTGTAAACATTTAATGAATATGCTTCCTGCTCCTTGTACAGTAGCTCTGAGAGGCTCAGTGATGAATTACTAAATTGCAACTTAATTTTGACATACCTTTTTTGGCTTTGGATTTGTTGGTGGGTTTTTTTTGTTTTGATTTGGGTTTTTTGTTTGCTTGGTTTGTTTGTGGGGGGGCTTTTTTGTTTGTTGGTTGTTTTGCTGGGTTGTTTTTTGGTCTGAACAATCAAACTTCTACCTCCCTCTCCAGCTCTTTTGAAATTGTTATTTTTTTCTTTTGTAGCCCAGCACTCTTTCTTCTTCTATCATCATATGACACAACTATATTAATGATCTCGTCTCCTGCCATTAGGCTACTCTTCTTAGCACTTAACTTAGGGAAACAGATGCTGTTGGCCAAGGTGTAGAATCAAAGTAGGCAAGAACATAGAAATGCTTCTTCATAAACTTAGTGATTTGGCCTTCCTTCATTTTGAAGACCAATTCACCATTCTGTGCACATGTTTGCATAGATAAAAAGAATGGAAATAAACAGTCTTTATGTCTGCCTTTCAAGAGAGTGGAAGGAGGGAGCTTCATAACTATCAGGTGGTAGCCTGTAGGAGGCTGCAGTTCCACAAATACGGACCTTTGCACAGTGCACACACAGCAGTGAATTGGTATGTTGGCTAAGTTGCAATCTTTTGCTGAAATTATGTTTCATGACACCTTGTGTTCCCTAGGCCAGAAACTAGTGGAGTGGCACCAGCTAGACGTGACTTCTTTCTTGGACCAAGTGACTGGGTTCCTGAGTGAGCATGGACAGCTGGATGGCCATTCTACCAGCCCTCCACAAAAATGCTCTCGCTCAGTAAGTATGTGGCTCGCTCAGGTTTCTCTGGTCCTTCTAAAGAACATGCTAGCCTGTCCTTATCCAACTGTACTGATTTGCATTTCAGTAGTATCAACAGACTTAGAGTTAGTGCAAGAGCATGGAAAAATACGGTGTGCCAGGGTATGTCTTCTCCCATGATAACCTCTTTTTGTGTGCTTTTGGCATTTGTTTTGGATTTAGCAGTCACATAATTGTGCATGTGTGGAAGGAAAATACCTTGCTCCATGCAAAACTCCAGTGAGACGTCATTAAGTAGTTGTAGCATGACTAGCTTTCTGTGCTCTCTGTTCCTGACAGTTTAGTAGCTTCTCATTGGAAGACTCATGTCCTCCTGATTTACAGTGCGTACTTAGAAGCAACTTTTATGTATTTGTGTTGTGTTTGTGTTCAACAGGAGAGTCTCATTGATGCCAGTGAGGACAGCCAGTTGGAAGCTGCTATCAGAGCCTCGTTACAGGAGACACATTTTGATTCCTCGCAGGCCAAGCAGGAGAGTCGGTCAGATGAGGAGTCAGAGTCAGAGCTTTTTTCTGGAAGCGAAGAGTTTATTTCAGTTTGCGGATCTGAGGAGGAGGAGGAATCAGAGAATCCTGCCAAGTTGAGGAAGTCTCCACACAAGGACTTGGGGTATAAAAAAGAGGAGAGCCGGAGGCCTCAGCCTGAGCCCCCTGCAAGGACTGAGCCTGGGACAACATCAAATCACAGAGTACTGCCCTGTATCGATGCAGGGTTACTGGAGGAGTCAACTGACAAACCTGAAAGTACATTTCAGGGCCTAGATGTGAATGGTAAGTTGCCACTTTTTTTTTTTTTTTTTTTTTTTTTTTTT
>JANIJG010011594.1:0-38932 GCA_024611175.1 Megaceryle torquata | reverse complement strand
GATAGAGGGGTAGGAGGGGGAAGGGGGGGGGGGGGAGGGTGGGGGGGCGTGTTTCTTTATATACCTGGGCACCATTACCAGATTACAAGGCCAGAATTTTTCAGTGCCTACCTAGTACTTACAGGAAAGTTATCACAAATTTCAGCTGTGGCCACAGAAGTACATTGTCAGATGCCTACTGAGGTAATAAAACAAATGTTACCTGGATGGCAAGGCTGTGACAGATGTTACACTTCCTTGCTGTGTCCTGGTAGTTGCTGAGAATGTATTGTTCCATCTCGATTATGCAGCGGGTGTGCAGAGTATATTCTCCATTTTTCTAAGGAAACAATTGGCAAGGTGAGGAATTTCCTTTAATTCCTTTTACCTTTTTTGTTTTTTCTAACCTCCTGCTAGCAAGCATTTGACATTCACGGTTTTCTGCCCTTGTGAAACTAACACGACACTGATATAATGCAAAGCAAAAGTGCTTTTGAAGTAACAAAACTCATTTGTTTAGAGCATCAGAATAAAGATCTCACACATTTAAGAGAGATATAGTCCTTGGAAGGTACAAATTAGCAAGCATGCTCTCCTTAAAGACCTGCAGTTTCGGGACCCTCCATTTGCACATTAGTGGAAATTCTGCTGGCTTTCAGCAAAATCTAGGCATTTACTGCTTGAGGTATCTTTGAAAACCTCTGCTAAATCACTCTTAATGTAAGTAAATGCGTGGCAGCAGGTTGGAGATCTATGATGCACTGAATCCAGGAGGAAAGGCATTAAGGTCTCACTTGTCTTGGCCGGCAGCTGCCATCTCCATGTGGTAATTTAAATATGTGCACAGTGGCCCATGCATTTTTGGTACAAGAGTTTTCAGCATGTTTGGCCTTGCTGCTTTTCAGGATGCTCTATATGTAACTGACAGCACTGATCCTCAGCTGTTGTTCCAAGCTTAAGTGCACCAAGGATGTCTGTATGTCCCAGTGCAGGGCTGGACATGTATCCACCGAGCTCAGGTACAAGAAACGGAAACTGTGTTGCCCTACGTAGACCTATCCAAGGGCTTTTTCCTTGTAAATGTACTAAATTTTTCTGCAAAACTCACTGAAGCAGCAATAAGCATGGGCCCCACAAAACCGTTTTTGCCATCATTCATTAAAGAGCAGTTCTGGTTTCAGCCATTACATCCATAAGAAGATAATTGCTGGACCTATTAAAATATGAACACTTGAAAAGATACAGCAGTTACCTCAGAGAGCCACTTATCCTCCACAAAAACTTTTAGCACTTGTTCTGCTTCCTTTTTCTTCATTTTCTTTGTCTTAAGTTGGTCAGCCAAGTTTAAAATATCTGTAGAAGACGCAAAGCCATTTTCTGATAAAACGATTAGGTCCATCTACAGGAAGAAACATTTTCAACTATTATTAAAAAAACCCTATGAATTAAATAAGACAGACCCTGCAGTAATGTGCAGCTTTTTTTAGGATCCATACATGTGAGATACACTACAGTGTGTGGCTTGAACCAGAACTGCAGAACCAAGGCCAGTGCTGAAACAATCATTACCTTGACAGTTTTAATCTTTGCGAAGAAAACAGTTCCACAAATAGAACTTTACAGTGCTGCCTAAGTGAAGCTGCATTCAGAGACCCTTGAGTATACCCAAGGGTCACATCTGTTTCTTTTTATCTGCTCTTTGTCAAGGTTGTTTTGGGGAAAAATCTCACTACTAAAGTAAGTTTATGATACTCTGGAGTCATTAGTACTGCTGAAACTATGCAGCACTTGAAGGTTGTAGCAGTATTCCCAATCTGCAGGGAGTCTCGTTGGAAACATCTCTGCAGTGCTGACGGCTGTGCTGGTGCTTCACCAGGAATGGGGGAGCAAAGGGCAATCTCTGGCTATTACCCATGTAGATTAGACTTTTGCAGCTGTCACAGAGTAGTCAATACACTTCCTTCCAGTTCATACAGAAAAAGTTATTTTAATGAGTGTGGAAAAAAAAATAGAAGTCTAGTGGCTGGAGAAATTAAGTCCTTAAGACATTATGAGAACAATTCACTAGAACATGCAAGATCCATAGGTATGATCTCAACTCACATTAATGGTTGTTGAGTTGAAATTAGATATCAAACGTCCTGGAATCTCAGCCCAAGAGTTCTATATGGAACTTAAAAAAAATCTCACATGTATGTTGTTTAAAAAGCAGAATACTGACTAGTTTATTAAATACAAAATGAGTTGGCTAAGCAATAACAATAGAAAAAGTTTCCATTCAAATCAGCAAATCCAATTTGTATGTTATTAGCATTAAAACCTACTGTGTATTATTAGACTACTGAAGCCAGTGAAAAATTCAGCATCACAACTGAAAAACCTGTAGGAAGGCATTTGTTTAAAAGTAGGTATGCCAAGTCACTGACCAAGGAGCTGATTTCGGTTTACCAGTAACTGATTTTCAATGGGGAATCATAACTTGCATGTACTCCATCTCTGCCTGATCCCCCTTCAACAGTTCCCCCCATTCAATAGTTATTCAACCACTCCTCCGTTCATTACAATTTCCATTCATTTTAAGATGGTACCTTCACAAATAGTGTAATTTACTAACCCATAATGGACACACTTACTGTTTTTCTGAACAATTCTAATTCATTTTCTGTATAGTCAGATGCCATTTTAGTTATTTCAGTTTCTGCCAAATTCACCTAACAAAAAAAAAAAAAAAAAAAAAAGTAGGAATTAAACTGAAATCAGAGTGCCTGTGTATTTCTATGCCATAAAAGATCCTCAAGGGTAAAAAATACATCATCTTACAGTTAGCAGGAATGTCATTTCTTTGAGTGTCTTAGAAGAGGCTGTTCCTTAAAGATGACACTCGATGGTACTCGAGTCTTTTCTTTACGACCCCAAATCTTCCAGCCACGTTCTCCATAGCTGCCTCTGCCCAGTCCAAGCTCTTAAAACAATCCCACCTCCCCCCTATAGAGCACAGATATCCCGTTAGTTCTGTATAGCAGAACTAATATATGAGACCAGGATACTATGCTAGGCAGTAGCAGTAACTATGTTACGATACACATTTTCATTTCACTGTGAAAACCTATTATTGATATTTCAGATTCTTATTGCACATGTTACTGTGATTTATTATGAGGTCAACTTAATGGGCAAAATGACCCAGAAAGGTTAAAGCAGCAGCTACCATTAGCATACCTCCTGTATGGTCTTTTGAAATTACTATAAAACCTTCCTTGTTTGACATGTACATTGCAGGGCCTTTAAGGAAACCTTTACAGGCCGTTCCTCAGGAACCCTTTTATGCTAGGTTGATTTTTGAGCAAGAGAAAAAGAAAACTTATGTTGGAGGGCTCTCCATGTTTTCTAGTTTAAAAACTCATCTTGAGAAAGTCTCCTGTGAAAAAGAAATCTCACTACAACACTTAGCAATGTTTATGCTAAATAAATTGGGCACTGCTCTAGTCCTTGCTGCCATGTTCCATCTCCACACACTGAGGCTGCTGGCACTTTATCCTCTCACTTCCCTGTTCTACAAGTAGCTCCTTCAGCAGATGCCAGTGGGAACAGTAGAAGAGCCCCACATAAACCACCTAAGACACTGCTAAGAGTAAGAATCTTGCTGGCACATGCAGCCTTCAGATCTTAATTCTGTTTCCTCTAAACAGCAATTCTATTATAGATACACTGTAGGAAAAATACTCGAGGTAGCTCAATCTCATCCAAAGATGGCACTTAGGGCAGCCTTATGTTTATTATGCAGCTCAATTTTTTTGCCCATTTGCAATCAGAATGTCTGCAGACCTTTTATTGCCACGTTATTGAAAGGTTAATTTTGAGACATGGACAGCACTGCTCATGAGAAGCCAAACCATGCAATGGCAGTAGGTCACACACTTACTAAAGCGTAATACGCTCTCCCATCACCTTCTGACATGCCCTTCCGGATCTGCATAAACAAAGGCTGTAGATGGCTGTTAATAGTACCGATGAAATCATCCAGTTTATCATGCGCGTAGTAGACTGAAAACAAATAAGAAAGAGCACGTACACAACAAAACGAACTGCTACACAAAACCCAAAAAACTAGAGCAAACCATGAAGCATAACACGACAAAGTACTTTGGATTTCAAGTCACTGATGTTGTTTTCGCTTCACAGAATAAAAGAAGAATAAAACATTTAGAAAAGCTAATTTCTTTGAGGAAATAAACGTGAATTTTGACCCAAGGGATACAGTCAGTCTTCATTACCAGAACACCTACATGAATAATAGATAAGCTTCTCTGCATTTTATGTTTCAATGCAGTACAAGGCATCTGATATGCAGCAAAAAGTATTTAGGAGAAAAATATGTCCTGTGTTACATGGGACATAGAGATACATTACTTCATCTTGGCCTTAAGTTCTATGGATAAGTAGATAGAAATCCCCAGTGAAATCCCTGCAGAGCAGGCAGCACTGTGCCAAGACACAAGAATGCTGCTACACCTGGCAGGAGCACAGCCTCCAGAAGAGCAATGTGATGCAGGTGAGACTAGAGGAAGTATGGCCAACCACCCAGAAACCTCATCTCATCCTCACCAAAATGCTTCCTCAGCATTCACTTCTCCTGCAACACGGAAAAGAAATCACTCAAGTGCATTCACTATGCTATAGCAAAGTACTGCTGAGGAACCATGTGATCTCACTGTCTGTACTCCCACTGATCTCCTCCAGTCCCTTTTCAGTCGGTGCTTTCTGATACTCCTCATTGTCTACACAAAATGAGACAGTTTTTTTTTTTCTAGTTTTGACAGATGCATTATAAAGTGAAATATGAAAACAACACAGTGAAATTTTCTGTTGTTTTGCAATGCAAACACTTCTCTGATAAAACAGATGGTTATCTGCAAATTTCACCACAGATAGGAAAAATTCCCCTAAGCTCTAGCTGAACTTTGCAGACAAGACACAAGCATAATGAGCACAATGGGCCACACACAGGCGCAGCTGCTGGTGCTCTTCCTAGAAGACTTAATTCTAAAAGACATATAAAACATGTAAAGCAAAAACACTTGTCTACTCTGTGAATCCCTGTTTTTCATATATAATTTATTTAGTGGCTCTTTCAACAGCGAAGCATGAAATACATTATGCTTAAGAAACTGGTATGACTGTAGACTAAAGTTGTTTTCTTCTGAGTTCAGCTACCAAGGCAGTTAAATAAAATATGAAACGTGGTTAGACAAAAGCCAGCCTTGATACAATCTACGTTGTTGAATGGTTAATCCACGCACTCCTTCGGTACATCCAAATAGGCAGGAAAAAGTTGTTTTCTTCATTCTTCCATTTATTCTCAACAACCTTTTATAGATGGACTATATCAGAAATTTTTCTAATAACCTTCCTGTAACTTAATATGCAGTTACATTTTATAATTAATTTAAGAAATATTACCTAATATCATCCTTCAGTAAATAAAGTCATTGGTTTGAAGGGAAACCTGACTTTGTTCCTTCAAAATGTCATTAGGTTCAGCAAAAACATAGCAAAAGAAAATATATGTGTTTTCTGTTAACCTTCTGGCCTTAAGAATGTGGCAAAGAAAATGCTTGTAGGTGACCATGTCTTTGGAAAATAAAACGCTGGTCGTGAAAATGACTAACACTGTAATATTTAAACATTTGTCAAATGAAGATGTGTGAATCCAAGAAAAAAATCAATACACTTGGAAATCTATCAAGGGATAGAGAGATGAATCTCAGTGTTTATGCCCTGATCTGTAACAGGAGGGGGAAAAAAAAAAAAAAAGTGATGCTATTACAGAATAAAACGTGTTTTCCAGGGAAGAGGCACCATCTTTCCAGCCATACTATTCTGAGTAGTGTAAACTCAGAGCTTCAGTTCTTAAAGAACTTCAGCTGGCTTGGAAGACAAGAAGAAAAAATAACAAACTCTCCTGGTTTTATTGTTTCCCGATTTCATGCTGGAGACAGGGTCAGAATAATATTCTACATATTCTCCTCCCACGGACAGCATCTTTCAAAGGGATCCAGTGATAGCCAGATCCAACACTGCCGCTTCCCTGACCACACAAACCAGGGCAAAGCCAGTTTGCACCCACCGAGAGCCATCGAATCCCCCCTGGAAGGGATGCTGAGAATGCCACGGTACCCTGGCTATTCCATGACACCAGAGATCTGCAGCACGGCTTTAACTCTGCCCTGGAGTTTTTACTATGAGGTGTTTTGTAACTGGAGAAGCCATGACACAAGGTAGCCAGGAAAAGCATGCGTTAAGGGATGGCAGGAAACCAGTACTAGCAATTGTAACAACCCGTGATGTGTATCCCCCTGAACCGTACCCTTCCCACAGGTCCTGTGTGACAGACGTTTGGAGCTTCTCCTCCAGAGCTGTGTGCAGGTTTTAGCATAGGCACTTTTCAGTCATACACACTCCTCGTCCTTTACAATTTTAACCATAAATAAGGAAAAAATGAGGATAGAGGAATTTTATTCTTTCAGTATTTTCTGGGAACCAGGAACTGACACTTCTAACACGCCCTGATCAACTGGTGCTGAACGCATTACTCATTACAGCTTTCTTTCAGTTTGTGCCCACTGCATTTTCAAAACTGGTGAAGATGAAATACGGATCTCTGAAAAAAATCTGTGTCCAGTTGATTACACATTTCTACACTACTTAAGTTTGAACACTGAACTCCGAACAGATTTGACAGTATATAGCCAAATTTTTATTACATGCATGATAAAATTCAGCTTGGTATAGCATATATTAAAACCGTCTGATCATGTAATTGGTCAGATGTGACAGATTTATCTGAGATGGGTAACAGCATACATTTTATATTATATTACGAAGGAAATCTTTCCAAGTAAGTATGAAGGAAGACACTTGGGAAATTTCAGCACTAACAGTGACAACTACTTTTTTTTTTTTTCCATGTATAACCTATAAAAAACACCTTTGCTAAAATAAAAAGTGCTCTGTATGAGTCTGACCTGATTAAAAATTAAATTTCCTCATTCCTGTGTTAGTTTATCTTCTAGGAAAGAGAGAGAATACTCACATCATTAGAGTTGGTTTTTTTAAGATGGTGTATGCTTTTCAGAAATCTAATTATTTGTAAGCTGCACCAGGAGGGAAAAAAAAAAAAAAAAAGGTAGTTCTTCCATCTATCTCCCTACATTTTCTCTAAAAGAAGACACACACCTTTATGGATTTCACAGCAGCGCCGGTGTAACTTCCTAGCCTCTGATCCTTCCATTATCCCGTGAGGCATCAAGACCTGCAAGAACCGTCGATGAGCATCAGTCATCTGAGCTGCTGCCATCGCAGTATTTTCCCAGGCTTCAAATGCTGCAAGAGGTGCAAATCAGAATTAATGCACACGTTCACACAAACTGGAAACACAAGGTCCCAGCATAGGTAAGATTTCAATTCAACTTTCTAACACTGAATCGGGGCAAAAATGCAGATCCCCCCAGGTTGTTCTCAAAAATCAGATGGTGACTAATTCCAGCATTCATGAAGGATGCAAAACCTGCTTTGAGCTACAGAATAAAGCACGGTGGGCATTGTGCTACCATACCCTGGCACAAGGATGCTGGTGGTCTGCATAACAACCAACAGAACACCTTGCGCAGTTCTGGGTCAGATGCTTCTGCTTGACAAACGTCCTGCTAACTCGCAGAATTACAGCGTAACCTACTTCAGACTGGAAATCCTCTTCTAAATGTTCCGAAGAACATCAGAACTAAATAAAAACATCTTAAGAAATCTTTTGACCGCGGCGACCAAATGATCGTTCACAAGAAAAACAAAGCAGCTTCCAAGCTCCTCCAAGCCGAAGGACAAACAACGGACCCGGGTTTCCAGCCTCGCACCTCCACTCCGCCCGGGCGCGGGCGGCCTCCGGCCCCGGGCACCGAGGGAAGGCGGGCGCGTCGGTGCGGGCGGGCAGCCCGAGCGCACCCCGGGCAGGTTGCTGCAGCGGAGCGCTCCAAGAGGCTCAAGCGGGACGGACAAAGCTTCCCGGCCGCCTTCTCCCGCGGGCTGACTCAGAGCGCCCGCCAGGAGATCTGCGGCCTGGCCCGGCCGACTCCGCTTCACCGCCCGCTCTGCCGCGGTTCCGCCGCACCCCCGGGCGAAGCCACCTGCAACCGCCCGAGAGCGCGGCCGCCCCCGCTGCCCGCCAGTCCCCTGCCGAGGGCCGCCCGCCCCTCGGGACCCCGATCCGACCCTCGCTGCCCGAGGCCGCCTCACCCGCCAGCCTCTGGTGCCGTTGCCCCTCCGCGCTCAACAGCTCGGCGCTCGCTGCCGCCGCCTGCCATCGACCAGCTCGACAGCGGGCGGGGCCGGGGCCCAGCAGTACCCGCCCCGTGCCGGCGCCGTTGGGGAGGTACCGCACCCTCGCGCGTCGCGCACCGGCCCGAGGTCGGCGGCGGGCCAGGTGCTGGGTCGGTTCCTAAGCCCGCCCTGGGCCGGGGCGGCGGCGAAGACAGACGCTCCCCGCGGTTCCGGTGGAGGTGGGCCTGGCTGAGCCTCCCCCCCGCGGAACGGCGCTGCCGGGTCGGCCACCGCGGTCGTGCACCCATCGTCCTCCTGAAAGCCGCCCCGCCTCGTCTGCCAACGGTGCTGCGCGGGGCCGTCGCGCGTGCTCGACCGCCCCCGCCCGGCGTAGGCGGGACCGGCGGGGTGGGGGTGTGCACGCGCGATCGGCAGCAGCTTCCGCCGGGCCGAGCCGAGCCGAGTCGCGCCGCCGGCGGCAGCGCTGCTGTGCGGCGGGCGGACGACGTCGATCCGGGCAGCGCGGTTCCCGTGTCGGGGCGGGCCTGCAGGGCACCGGGACTGTCCTGTGGACGTGAGAGCCCACGCGCCGCAGCGACCGGACCAGGCAAGGTATCCCCGGTGGCCCCCGCTTCCTCTCGGCGGGAGCACGGTCTCCGGTCTCGTTGGAACTGTGGCTGCAGCCGGGTTTATACCGCTTGTGCTTCGCGGTGCGGTGCCTCCCGCTCCTCACCGAGCGGAAGGTGACCGGGCTTTTTCCGCTGCGCTACCGACCCCGGAGCGGCTCCGGCGGGCGGGGGGTGGCCCGCGAGGGGCCGGGTTCGCGCAGCGGTGCCGAGTTGGCCGGCGCTGAGACGGGATGGGCCGGGCAGAATTCCGGCTACTGCTCGGACGTGTCCCCTTAACCTCGTAGAGACCTTTTGCCGGCGGGCGGGAGGTCTCCGGAAGGCGCGGGTCCGGGGCCCTCCTGGATTTGGTCGCCTTGGACGGTGCTGGAGCCCGCGGGCCGGCGAAGGCGAGCGCGCTGGCCGAAGTACTTCTCCTTCCGTGCGGGGACGTAACTCGGGCGCCCCTTTCGCAATAACGCGCGGCGGGATGGGTGCGATTCCCAGAAATGTCCGTGCTGCGGGAAGCCCGGCCCGGTGCGCGCAGGGAGGCGGCGGCTTCGCTGCGCTCCCCGTGCGCCAGGAGCCGCGGCGGAGAGCTCGCCGCGCTGAGCCGGCTCTGCCCGCAGTTACTGGCAGTCATTCCCAGGGTGGCTGGACTCCCGGAGAACTTCAGAGCAATTTTCACTAAGGTCTCAGAACCAGGGTTTCAGAAATGCGGGCAGAAGGGAGCTTTCTAATCCTTTTATTCTAGACAGTTCGGGGGTTTGTTTGTTTTTGGGTTTTTTTCCAACGTGTCCAAATTCAGCAGTTTTCATAGTTACTGTCAGTCCTAAATTAGAAAATACCCGAAGTTATCTTGCTGCTTACAGATGATGACTTGCAGCTTGTCTAATTACGTGTAAGTACTGTATTCCTTCTAATCCCAAATTACACGTTGTTACACTCTTTGCTGACTTCTGTCATCTCAATATGAAAATATGCTGGAATGCAACAACCTCCGCTTAAATCATAAATAAAAACTAACCAGTTGCATGTTTTGTTTTTTTTTTTTAAGAGAACCCATCTGCTTATTTTGAGAAGCTCTTTTCATGGCTTTGAGGAGAGGTTTATCCAGATGTCTACATTTCTGGGTCAGAACAGGGCACGGAATACATATGTTGCCGCATGTTGTTGCATAAAATGACATTAATGGTCAGTATCCCAAAATGTGTGAAGGAATTTGTGGAACAAGGATGACATTAAAATATTAGTAAAGTTACTAATTTAAAAAGATGTAAAAAGAATGTCTTTTTTCTTTAAAATTCTCCATTACAGATTTAAATTTCTTCTTCAGTGGTCATGCAGTGAGACAGGAAATACTGCGTTAGATAAGCAAAATATGTGTATTATGCCCTTTAAGATAAAAAATGGGACAAAGCCACCGCACTAAAGCATCCCTTATCTAAGGACGTGGGCATGGATTTATGTTTCCACTTACCCAGCGCTCCCTGCTGTGGTAGTCTGGGCAAGAAGAGATAACATTAAGACCGTGGCGTATTAGCTGAATGGCCAAGAAGCATATGGGAATGGTTTACCCTTCGCTTTAGATAACATTCAATAGTTGACACATTGTGTAATCTTTTCACCCTTCATTGACCAAAGTTGACATCCTTAATTATTGGAAATTCTGAATATCTTCCAGTCTACTCTTTCATCTAAACCTCCTCTTGAGCGTGGTGCAAGGGCCGCTCCTCAGCTTCCAGATTCTTGTGAAAACCCACTTTGTCCCAGACGCCCACACTTTTCACCATACGCATACTTCCTGTGGTTTCCTCTGACGGTCACTTTGAATGTCAAAGAGCAGGTATTACAAGTTATGTTCCTTCAGGTCTGCCATTTTGTGTAGGCTCTTAGGAAAAAAAAAAAATCAATAGCAGCAATAAAAAAAAGATGAAAATTACTTCCTAACCTTTTTAAAGTTTTGATATGAAATCTCTGAACTTCTGCTTTGCTATGTAGTGCTTATCTCATTTTAGTCTGCAGTTACAGCCAATGTTCTAAACCAGAAAGAATAAGACAAGGTGTACTTTAATTTTAAAAAGAGCCAGTTTTAAAATAGTGATGGTCCTTTACCTGTAAAATTGCAGCAAGGGTAAATAATCAGCCTTATGTAGAAATTACTATCGCCTGTCTTTTGGCATGAGATAATCTTTGAGCATGCATTTTGCAGGTTATGCCTGTAGGTAAATTGTGACCCTAATTTATTTAGAAGCCCAGGAAAGAAGTTATTCTTTTTCAGATAGTTTCTCCAATAAACAGAAATGATAAATGATCAAAGTGTATGACTTGTGCCAGTAATTAACACTGACCGTATTGTAGCCCCGACAGAGATTTCTATCATTGTTTTGAGGAAGTCATTTATGTTTCTTACACTTTCCCCAAATACACTTGGGTTACTAGGTTTGCTGTGGGTTTAGTATTCTCTCTATATATTACATATTTTTTTAAGATGTGTGTTTCATTATCTAATATTAAGAAAAACTTAAGAGCTAACAGGCAGGAAAGCTATTGCCATTTTAAAATTTCCATTCCTTTCCATTTGATTTATAGACCACCACTCTTATTTTGAACAACAACAAAAAAAAAAGTGTGCAGCTTCATGACAGCTGTGAGTGAACTGTTTTCATCAGCATGTGCTGGTATTTTCTCCAGCTGGGAAGATGTTTTTGCTCTACCATCTGCTGATTCATACATGCTTATATGATACAGGATTCACTGCCAAAGTTTCAAGGGTTTCTTGGAATTCCTGTCATGCAACAGCATTACTTAACAATCAGCCGGAAAGCAAACACTGTCTCTCTTGAGTATTCCCAGAAAAAGAAGGAAAAGGAGGAGCACTTTTTTTTCTGAGTAGCAGCAAAGGCACTTTTTTTTTTTAAAGTATTACTGTGCTCAGTCACGTTTTGTCTGTTCCCCCAGTGCGAAATGCTCAGCTCTTGAGTAATAGATTTCTTGAGCATTTATGATAAATTAATCATACAAGTGTGTCCTTTATTACTAGATGAGCCGCAGCTGCCTCAGAGAAGGTCACAGCAGAGTTTCCAGTCTAATCTTCTGTTTTCACTAAGGATGTTCTTATCTCTTAACCTCCAAGACTGAAATTTTCTGTGTTTGATCTTCACAAGCTTGTTTCAAAAACTGGTCACTCATGCATATGAAAATGGAAAAAATTTGTTGTCACTGAATGTGATTTCTGTCAAGCATTAGAAACTTGGATTATGAGGTAATTACCTTGGAGCTGAATCTGACATACTGAAATAAAGATTGATCATAAGCAAAGTGATAGTACTTCTAAATACATTGAAAAGATTAAGATTCTATTGCTACTTTTCACAATAGTTTGATTTAGGTAGATATTAATAAAAGGTGTGGTTGTCTTTATAAAGAGAGATTTAGGTTTTTTATGTCCCTTACTCAGCTGAGAATGATTCTGGCTGTTGCCTACCTTGTGTTTATTCTGTTTGAGTATTTGACGGCAATTTTTCCTAAGCTAATCACTTAAGTTTGTACAACAGCAGAGTTGCTGATCCCTTGGCAGTTCCTTTTGTCTCGTGTGCTGGCAAAGCTCAAATCTGTTGGAAGCGTCAAAGGTTGTTCTGTTGCTGTAGTTGGAGCACAGGGTGTGGAACCACCATCAGCAAAGACATCTCAGTGGTGTCTTCTGCTTCAAAACCTGCAGAGCCCAATGTCACTGTCTGGCTGAACGAGATCTTCTGAGAAGCTTCTCCTCATTAATCAATCACAGAGAGAGAATTGTGAGGTTTTGAAGTAAAAAAATAAAGTGTCACGTGGGACCTTTGCAGATGTGAGCGAAGCAACTCTAGCATGCAGGTAGTAAGAATAGTGCATCCAGACTTGGAGATCAGAAACCAGCAAGAGCATAGAGGAAGAGACAAGGGTTATATATTAGCAATGAGCTGCTGAACATGTTTTATCCCTCCTTATACTGAAAGCAAAGTCATGGCTTTTCCATATTAGTTAGCATGACTTAACCTACAAATTTACTAAAATTTTAAATGCATCACATACATTTCTAGTGATATGAAAGGTGGTAGCCATATCTAATCCAGAATGAGCTTCCACTAAGTGACTGTGTTGCATCAGCAAAAGAATCTTGAGGAAATAAGTTCTTTAAAAGTTTTTAAATTATTTAATCTGTTTTCAGTTTGCTTGCGCAGCTTTGCTGTGCTTAAGACATTCTAATGTGTAGAAGCTGCACAGTTGTCCTCCCAAGTTAGCTGGTTATGTCATGATTAGTTATGTGTTTTACAGCGTCTTTCTCATTATTAACTGTTTCAATGAATCTACATTCTGTTGGAAGTAAGGTTTAGAGGTCCTTGCTAGGAACTCTTTCAAAAAGATGATGTTTTTATTATCTAGGGTGCTACTGGTGATAGGGTTTGGGGAGAACATTTTAGTTCATAGATAAGAGGCTTTATGCTTAAATTCACTCATCTGAGCGGAACTTCAGGGTTTTGTTGACATGTTGATGGTCAATGATTTTGGTCTGGTGCTTGCCCTGTTAATATCTCACACACTAGCAGGCTTCCTTTTCTAGTAGCTAGAAGAGTAGGTCCACTGCCAAGGTCAGTTTAGTATCTGCTGTAATTAAAATTTGCAGAAAACTCTTCTGGCTCATTTGTACTATCCTTATTCTGCTACACTTGTTCTGTGAGCAAGCTTTAGAGGGGGATGAGGATCTGAATCCTAACACCTAGCAGGGTGGTAGGAAGAACTACACACTTACCTCAGCTGGGACACTGATGTAAACTTACGTTTTCTGTTGCAGAAGTTCAGCACAGCTTGTTCCACTGAACCCGGCCAGTGTCAGCGATGGCAAGATTCCCAAGTGCTGTACCACATACCCTGTGGATCCTTTTATTTTCATATACAGCAAATGAAGGTACATTTGTCAGTGTTTTAAATTATTATACTAAAGTTTTTAACGATGGTATTTTCCCATGACTAGTAGGCAACACTATTACCATTAATTAACTAATATAAAATTTATAGCTTCAAGTGTCAGAAGTATCCATGTACTAGAATAAGATCTTAGATTATATTTTTTAATTGACCTTTTCCATATGGGGGGAACACCCAAAAAAAAAAAACCCAAAACCAAACCAAAAAAAACCCAACCAAAAAACAAAACAAAACAAAACAAAACAAAAACCAAACAAACAAAAAAAAAACAACAAACCAAAAAAAAAAACCAAACCAGAATTTGCAGGAAGGAGAAACATGTAGTTAACTAAGTGTTTTAAGTTTCTTCAGCATAGTATTCTAGTTGAGGATTAAAAAAAAGAAATTTAGTATTTCGGTTCCCTTTTTTAACTACACAAACTGATAACAAACTGTACCGTATGTGGTTTCAAAAGGAAATTCTCAAATAACTGAGGTTTAAAAAAATACAGTGTAGGAGAGATGGAAAAGGGAGAAGGTCACAGTAAGAGAATACATAAGATAATTTAGAGCTCTGGAAGGACATGAGGACACTGAAAGGCAAGATAAAGTTGCTAATCGTAGCTTAACACAGCAGGAAGAGCTTCATGGAATTGGAAGTATTCTTGAAAGTGCAAGATGGTTAACACATTGAAAAATAATGACATTCATCTTTAAGGGGCCTAAAATGTTAGTACTTCCTTTAAAAGTACATCTTAATGTAGGAAAAACATAAAGAAACAAAAATACAAATGACAACCAAATCTAAACAACAGCAACAGGATCAGTAGATAATGGTTACTATAAAATCAACAAGCAGTGTGACTGTTACAGTATTGTGGAAGTTTAATCTCTAACCTGTTGCTTTTCTGATGATTCTTGAGGTTGTTTTTTAAGAACTGGGGACCATGCAGAACAAAAGGGAACTAAATGTGATGCTCTCACCCAGAAAGGTTGTATGAGTGATAGAGCCTATCTACAAAATAAATAGCTAGCCTTAATAACTAAAATGAATAATTTTCTAAATAATTGAACAGTAACAGAACTGTGAGCTGCCGTCAGTTCTGGGTTTATAACCAGTCAATCTATCGGACAATACAGATTATGATTTCTGTAGAATTTTTAAACGATCCTTTGATGTTGCTGTACATCCTCACTTGCATAAGTGAGCCTCACTAAGTTTATTGAGCTTACTCAAGTGATCTGGGACTGTTTGGTAGTCACGTTTTATGGGAGGGCCTTTTAGAAAGGCCAGTGAGAGTGATGTGAGCATTTTAATGAGGGTGAAAGACCATACCCTGTTTCTTTGAGTCAGGGCTTTATTGAAGCAAGAGGGTCTGGTGGTAGATCCCATTGTATGTTACGTATCATGTGCATCAAAAGGCATCTGACTATCATGTTTATTACATTTGTAGATATTGTACTGTATCAGAGTACACAAAAGTTATATCAGAATAAATAATACGACCAAACTACAGAAAAGTGGAAATGTAGGAATGAGAAAATGAAATTAAGTATTTTTAACAACAAAGATTTTTGCTTGGGAGGAATAATCTGAAACTTAAGTACCCACTAGAAAGAATAAGCCTGTGAAGCTGCAGTGGCTGAAGGACAAAGGCTTCACAAGATGTCAATTGTTGGCAACTTAATCTTGAATTTGCAATTTAAATGACTAGAATGGAGAGTTAGTAATGTGTTGGGCAATGTAAACAAAATTTGCCTCTGTATAACTGCCAAGGGAACCTTCTACCAAAAACCTTTTGGAAACTATCAGAAAAATATCAATTAATAGAATAAAAACCCATCAAAGGTATTCTAAATTTTTACAGGGTATTGGGAATGTAGAGCAGGATTTAGATCTGTACAACTTTTGCAAGAAAATGGAGATATTGTTAATATTTACCGATAACAAGCATCAAAGAAATTACTGGGATGATAAAAATATTCATTATTTCTGACTGCTTCATTTAGAAAGGATCACATTCCGGTACCATGTTTGGCACCCTGTTAGTCCTAATAACAGCATGACCTTCCTGTCACATAGCTCCTCCTCTTCTGTTCCTTGTGTCCCTCATGGGGAGGGCATTGGAACAACAGAAGAGGAGGTTGGAAGGGATACTGAGGGTTGTGTATTCCATTTCTCTTTCCAGTTCTAACAAATACATTTTGACTAATGTTTTAGTTTCTTTTTGGTTGTTTGGGGTTTGGGTTTTTTTTGTTGTGTGGGGTGTTTTGTGTTTTCTTTTGGTTGGTTGTGGTTTGTTGTTGTTTAGGTTTGGTTGTTTTGTTTTGGTGGTTGTTGTTTGTTTGTTTTTCTTAAATACTGCCAGTGAAAGAGACTGTAAATGTGAACATTGGGAGCGCAGAGACTTTGGGCTTTTCAGTACCATCTCATTGTCTGGAGCAATGTAACTCTAAATCTCTTCAGGTCTCAGAACACTCTCATAACAATATAAAGCAGAAGACAGAACAGGAAATACTGAGTGAAATTAAGAAAAGGTGTGTATTAGAAGAAAACCTGTGACAGGAATATTTTCTAGGCAGTGGGGAGGTAGAGAAGATCTGCTCTCGGAAGCTTTGAGCAGTTGTAGATAAATCACAGGTATGTGCCTGCAGTGATCTTGGTCTGACTGTTAATTACCTGCCTTTGGCTTTTGAACCTTTTGTATTAACACACTGGATGATGCTGTTTTATAATTAAATGTTGATGTGTTTTAGATAGAGCTATCAGAATGAGATTTTCTATGCTTGGAAGACTGTTGGCTGAGTTGTGCCTTTCTGTTTCAATATCACTGCTGCATACTGCCTTCCTCTCCAAGACCATAGATTCCAGAAAGGTGGAGGCATTTGGTGTCATGCATCTCTTCCCATTTTCCCAGAACACAAAAAATAACAATGCTTTCACTTAATTTACAGGGAGTCAGTAGCACTGTTTAGATATTTCTGCTTAATCCAATTTATTTTGATTTTCTTGCTTCTCATTATGTGCTGCTTCTCCCTAGTTATGGCTGCAGGACATGTACAGGATTTTGCATGCTTCACGGACTATGACAAAGAGCTGGTTTGTCAGTGGACGGTGCTTGCACAAACAAATTGCTCCAAAGATTTCCTGCTCTACTACAGGGATGATTTTTTTTTCCTGCCGTAAGTGTTTAATAAGATGTTATGTTATCATTGTTGGAATGTCACATATCCTATAGCCACTATCAGCTTTGATTCCCGCTCTCTACCTGTGGGTGTTTGGGACGAAATGTAATCCACATTATTCTTCTTGCCATCAGGAAAATGTTTTGCTGCAGTTAGCAGCATGCTCTGTTCAGTGGTCTACTCTTCAGACTTCTCTGCTCTCTGAGTATAGAGGAGTGATCAAGTGCTATTTGTAGGAGTGGTAGGGCTCTCCTGAGTTTACCCAGTCTTTGTTTCATGCAAAATTTTACCTCCTCTGGGAGAAATCTAACCTGATAGACCAGCCTTGGTGAAAGGTACTCTCCCTTGGAGCCCAGGTGATTATCTCTGCAATACAGGCAGAGATACTCCACGTTCAAGCACAGACTGCTGTCCCCGTTGTGCAGCAGGGCCAGTCTTCATCTCCTGTAAGGGAAGATGCATCTGGGCTCTCCTCTTCCACTCCATATGATTTCTTCACACAAGCATCTAATCACCCTCAGTTTGTACTCTGCAGCAAACCTGTTCCTATACTAGCAAGCTGTAAGTCTACTTCTTCAGAGGTTGTAGTGTGATTAAGAGTGTTAATTTTTCCTCTGAGGATCAAACCTTAGCCTTCCTGTCAAGTTTTTCAGTAGTGCGATACAGATACCCAAGGGGGGGAGAGTAGTTTGGGAGTCTGAGGGAGCTCAGTTCTGGTTTAGATTTGTTTGGGCTAAATGTTTCTAGGGACTGAGCTTGTTGTCTCAGATTCGATTAGCTCTACAGATTGGGAAGCTTGATTTCATCTTTTCAAGAAAGTGTGCCATACTCTTTAAGCATCATATAATTTTCTGCCTGTTTTTCAGAAATCATGTGTGTGTCCCTGAAAATGGAAAAGACAGTTTGTGCACTTGCACAATACGTCGGGATTATTTTGTATCAGGCCTCATATATACTCTGGCTCTACAGTTCAATGGGACTGATATGTGGAATTACAGTGTTCAACCAGCCCTGGTTGGTAAGAAACTGACTGTCACCAGGACGTTTGGTTCCAGGCTTGCAATCCTAGCTAACTCCTTATTCATATCACTGGAACAGTTTTTCCTTATCAGAGGTGAAAAGTGCCATGCTGGTTTAAATGCAGAATCCGTTTGGTTTTGAAATCTGATTCTGGAGTGGATTCTTAAAGAAAGAGTGTAAGCAATGGGGCAAGCAGAGAGTAATTCTTCCTCTAGCTGTACCCTCTCAGCCTCTAGCCAATAGCAGTTGGGAGTTTAGATGTGTCTTTAGTGCACTTTACTTGTAGCTGTAGATTTCAAGAATGAAAAGGAATGTTCTCCTTCCAGTTTCTAGAAGGTCACTGAGCTATTACTACTGAAGTTTCTTCCATTCCTTTGTCTGTCATACTCTGCTTTTTCATGCTAGTTGAGTCATCACCCTGAACAGAGATTTTTACCATAATTGCTGTTGAATTCTAACAACCAGTGATAAAAAGTTAATAACTTCGCTCTTGCACAGGAATGCGTACAGATACAGCTTGTCTCTATAGGCACCTAATTTGTTTAGAACGGTGTGCTTGTTCATAACACCTGTCACCTCAAACGCCCAGATGAATCATTCACATACCTTAGGCAGGCATTCATCTGCATCAATGAGATGGTTCTTTTCAGAATACTTGATTGTTGCTGCTGCTTATCATCAGTCAGCAGGAGCTGGCATCAGTTTCTAAGAGGCAGTGGCCAGGACAGGGGGGCTCCAAAGTTGTCGGGAGCTCTGCACCTACTCCGTGGCCCAGCACCCTATAGCGAGAGTGCAGGCTCTTCCCTTTCTCCAGCCTGAAAGCTGCATCCAGTGCACCGAAAGGTTGAACTTCGTTTGTTCAGCCAGCTTCAAGATTCAGTGCTTGTTACTGAATGCCTCGCACTTGCTCTGGTTTGGCCTCTGTATCTTAGTGCTACAGCACAGTGGAAGGGCTAAATGCATTGTCTGCAAGGAGATTCTGGTCTCTGGTGACTTTTTGTCTCTCTGCTTCTCTCCATCGGTGCCTTCCTATTGCCATGCTCTCCCTAATTGTATTTTTTTAACATACAGTTAAGCCAAGGGCCCCCAAAAATCTTACCATTGAGAAAGGCGAAAATGGTAATTTCAATCTGAGCTGGGAGGAGAGCTACTCTCCTTCATCCATACTCTCTGGAAAGCCGGTCATCTATGAAGTGAAATACTGGAGGAAGCACCACCCAACAGAGGTAAGAGACAGCCAGTCTCTTAATTTTCTGTCTCTCAGGAGCTTTCAGGTTTAAAAAGTCCTCTGGGAAGTCTTGAAACCATTTCACGAATAATGATGCCAGCAAGGGCAAGTCACACAATGTTCCTGGTCCCACAGTGTTCCTGATCACGCACTTACCATGGGTGACACTGCCTCAAGGTGTTACAGCTGGGCTTTAAAGCATTGAAACTCTTCTGACTGCCACCCTAAAATGGTCTGCTGTTCACAGCAGACAAGGTAGAGGTTGAAAATACAATGCTGCTGTTCCCTGAACATCATTTGCTCCTTAGACTTCAGGAACCTGGAGGCTGTTCATGACGCTGTGGTGCACCTGAGGCATTTCAGACACCCTGCTGAACAAGGCAGCACTTTAGGGCTGGGCTGCTTCTGGTAGGGGAAAACATGCATGGTGGCATGTCACAAGTACCACTCACTCATGACAACAAAAAGCAGTATCACACCCAGCAGATTAGGTACACAGTTGTTCATTTGCAAAAGGTTGCTGAAACATGTAACACTATTGTTATTTAATTGCTGCCACTAACTCTTCACCTCATAAAGAAATTAAGGTGAACTTTCTCCCTTTCTTTTCAGGTTTCTGTAAAAGCAATTAACTACCAGGCAAAAAGCTTTGAAATTACTGCAAGCTCCTTGAAGAGAGGCTATGATTACATTGCAAGCGTAAGGTGTAACTATACGGGCTACCCAGCCTACTGGAGTGAATGGAGTGAAGAAGTTGAATTTCACTATGGTAAGTATTGTAACAAATAGCAGCTTGATAGATGTATGCTATAGTTTTATAAACCATATGATATATACCCCGCTGCTCTCCTCTCATACTTATGTAATCATCATCATCCTTCTGAATGTGCTATGGATACATCCATAAAGTCTTCCAAAGAGACTAAACCTAGAAAGGCAACTCCTGGGGAAGCTAAGGAAGAGAAGACTAAGGGAAGTTTGATTGTTTAGCCTTGTGAAAAAAGGACTGGAAAGGGATGTGTTTATTCTCTATAAATATTTCATGAGGTAGACACCAGGGGATGAAAAGAGACACACAAACTAAAGAACAACATTGACGTGAGAGCAAGTGGGTATAAATGAACAAGAGATATTTAGGCTGCAAATTAAGCAATACTTTAACCATCAGAGGACAGGGGGGTCATAAAAGTCTCCGAAGAGCAACAGAAAGGGCAGGAAGCACAGCTGCACTGCAATGGAGGTGATGTGCTGTTTTAGGGGCTGTGTGGTGGGTTTGTCCCTGAGAGTGGACATCTGGCCTTGCCAAGCTGCCAGCTGCTACACTCACTGCAGTAACTGACTGCAGTCTCTGCACTGAGCTGACATGCCACACACCATCACCACTGGTATCTCTGTGTGTTCTGCTGTTATCTGCTGGAGGCCTTACTTTGTGTCCTCTAAAATCCACTTCTTTAGGAAGAAGAAGAAAAACAATTTGGTATTGCCAGTACTTGTATTTATATGCACAAACACATGTAAATGCCTATGTTTATTTAATAGATTACCAGATAACAGCTGAAGACATTCTGCGGATGGCTGTTCCCATATCCTGCATACTGATCATGGCAGTATCTGTAATTTGTTACTTCTCTTTTACCAAGTATGTATCGTACTGTTCACAGGTTTTACAGAGTAGCAGTTTGCACAGATACCAGCATTGCTATTGATTAGCTAATTGTGTAGTAGTGCAGGAATCTAATGTTTTGTTTTCCCTCAGCATCTTTATAGACTAGTAGAATCATAGGATCATTCTGGTTGGAAGAGACCTTTAGGATCATCAGGTCCAACTGTTCCCCCAGCACTCTCAGGGCACCACTAACCCATGTTCCTCAGGGATGGGGACTCCACCCCTGCCCTGGGCAGCCTGGGCTAGCCCTGGACAGCCCTCAGTGGAAAGAAATTGTTCCTCAGCTCCAACCTAAACCTCCCCTGTTGCAACTCGAAGCCATTCCCTCTTGTACTATGCCTTGTTACTTGGGAGAACAGACCAACCCCCACCTTGCTACAGCCTCCTTTCAGGTAGTTGTAGAGAGCAATAAGGTTTCTCCTCTTTATGTGCAAATGTTTCGTAAACACGAATCAGTTGCACTCTGTCATTGTCTGAACAGATAGCAATATTCTCTATTAATCTTACTAGAATTGGCTTGTTAGAGCACCTGAAGCGGGGTGCAGTTATGGGGTTTGTCAGTTTTGTACCCCAGTCTTTGCTGTTGTTCCAGTACTGATGGTTAAATATCTGTATTTCTTTTTAATTTTTTTTTAGTGGTAATGTGAAAGCAGGATCCTATCTGTTTCACACATCATTTCAAACATGATTAGAAGAACATGTGACTGTGGTTGTGCAGAGCAGTCACGCACCAAACATATAAACATCTTTGCAGTAGTTTAATGAAAAGCAGCACTTAGAGATGCACAGAACAAGCACTTCCTGTTGCTGCAATGCAGATGGCAAAGAGGGACAGAAGAACAGAAGAGGGAAGTGTATGCTAATGAAGCCAAAATGCAGTCAAAGCAAACAATTTTAATTCTTCCCTTGCAGAGTGAAGAAAGAATGGTGGGATCAAATCCCAAATCCAGCAAAGAGCCATTTGATCGTAAAAAATGTCAAGGTAATTTAAAGGCTTTGCAAAGAATACCTTTTCCTGACCCCCAGAAGTAGAATATGTAATAAGTGCTATTGTTTGCCTAGTGCAGGGAATACTAAATACAATACACCTGTATCCTAAATCTCATCTGTATCTTTATTAGTTTTCAGTTTTGTGCTACATTGATGAAATTAAGTTCCCTTTCCATGACTTAAAGCAGAGTCATATGGAAAACAAAATGTAAGTAAGATGAAGAAAAAAAAAAAAAAAAAAACAAACCACCAAACCCTCTGCTTTACAGCATAAAATAGTTTCCTATTACATAAATATTAACTGTCCTTTCCTTGTGCCTCTCAAAAACAGGAGTTGCAAGAACTGTCTGTCTGAAAGTCTGTCAAGCCAAAACTTCAAGGGAGAAAGTAACATCAGAAATGTTGAGAAATCTTGCAGTTGCCACAGCAAGTCTGGAGAGTGGTTTCCAAAAGGCAGCAGTGCAGTTTTAACACCTGAGACAATTCTGATTGAAGAGTCTTTAGAAATCTGTGAATGTTTAACAGACACAGAGTCTGAGAGCCAGGAAGAGACTAGTGACCAGCTCAGCATGTTTGAGCCTTTAGCACACAGCGCCAGTGCTTTCAGAGAGCATGCTGAACACAATGATGCACTAGCCAGCATGTTTATTGATCTCCTGGCAGATGAAAATAACACACAAGACAATAAAGACCCAGACATAATCACAGGTCAGAATAAAACCTTTGAGAAACTTGAATCAGAAAATCCATCACAGCAAAATCCAAAGGAAAACGCAGCCCAGAGTCAGCAGCCATGTGGTATTTCTCATACAGTCTCCATTTTCACCAAAGCTTCTCAAGATGACTACAATTGCAGTACAGTCAGCAAGAAGTCAGAACAATCAGAAGAATCCTTTGAATCTGGCTATCAGAGCTCCAGCATAAATTCTGCTTCTCTGGATGCAAAACATCTTCAACATCTGGTTCATCAAAGCTTTTTTCCATGCAGTTCTGAAAGTCAGCATGACTCCTGTGTCCTGATCCAGCAATCTCCAAATAAGCCATCCTTTGGGACTGAAAAAGACAGAATAAGCAATTCTGCACACAAGAGTTTTGATACCCTTATGTCTCCGTCCATGGGGCTGTGTAGCTCTGCATATAAGAGCTTTGACACCCTTATCTCTCCATCTGTGGAGCCCTGTGGCTCTGCCTACAAGAGCTGTGACGCTCTTATGTCTTCAGCTGTGGAACCCTCTGGTTCTGCATACAAGAGCTTTGATATTCTTGTGTCTGCATTCAAGGAACCAAATAGCTCT
The DNA here is from genome assembly GCA_024611175.1 of Megaceryle torquata. Classification (NCBI taxonomy): domain Eukaryota; kingdom Metazoa; phylum Chordata; class Aves; order Coraciiformes; family Cerylidae; genus Megaceryle; species Megaceryle torquata. The sequence continues at coordinate 15,706 of JANIJG010011594.1, read as the reverse complement.
GCCTATAAGAGCTTTGATATCCTTATGTCTCACTCTATGGCTAACAGTAGCCTGACTTTGTGCTTTGAAAATACAAGTTCCTCGCTGCCTTTGACACACTTTTCAGAGACATCAGAGCCTAGCTGCAGAGATCAAATTTATCAACCCCCTAGCAATCAGACATGTTACTCCAACTACAGATGTCTCTGTACTGAGCTTGATTATCAAAATGCTTCTTCAGAACATAGTGATTTTCAGCCTTCCTCTACACATGCAAATGGCAATGTTTCAGCTTTCCTACCAGAGGAGCAAGTAACATATCAAAATGTTCAAAAGAAAGCCGATGTAATATCTTGCCCCACTGGACCTCAACCATCTGGTTATCAACCTTTTGGTACTGCAGTTAAATGTAATGATGCATACTGTGACAATGACAGTGACCTTATGTCATTGTATGAACCCTTCATTCATTTGTTGTACAACAACCTGAGAGAAGCACCCCCAGATAACATAGTCTGTGAACCTGACCAGAGGACAGATGACCACATGTGTTTGATTGTGCAGAATTTTGACTGCAGAATTGTCCCAGGTTTAGCCTCTAGTGAGAATGTCACACAGACCGGTGATGGCAGCCTTTGGATCATCAACTGTAGTGATCTGCCTGCTGATAACAAAGATGAAAATACCAGTGTAGACAAGCAGCTGTTGCGTTTGGAGCTGAACTGTCAAGATTTCAACAGCAGAGAAAGAACTATAAAGGGAACAAAACCTAACAGCTTTAGCTCTGCCGATGAAGGAATGCAAGAGAGCAGCAGTAATAGACTAAATAATGACTCTCATTGCCACACGCACAACTGCTTGAGGAAACTTGGAAATGTAGGGGAAAATAAAGAGGGGACCAAGCATGTGGTAGGCAGGAGGTCTATCTCAGTGGCTAGGTTACCAGAAGAGTCACTGGACAGCACTGGGCTAAAGCTAGAAAGAAAAACTGCAGAGCTCATGGTCTCAGACAAGTTGTCACCTCTTGTTTTTGTGGATAACTCCTGTCCTGATTCTCACATCATTCACGGGGAGGGTTCCAGACTGGCACCTGCACTTAAAAGACCGGTAGAACTGTTGAGGGAAGACAACAGGAAGAATGAAAAAAAGACGAAACTTGTACAAGCCCTTGCCCAGGAGGACAACTGGTACATGAAAGTAGCCTAGCCACACTTGCCAAGACTGAACCAAACCAGTCTTTGGAAATTAACTGTATGACAAATTGAGTTGTCGTTTGTTCTTCAGCCTTCTCTGAAGTGAGGGCTGCTACTATTCAGACATGGGTTCAGTGGGTTGTAATGCTCATGCCTGCTGCAGGGTTGGAGACTGGTGTGTGATGCAGGCCTTTGGGGACAAGAGGGGTGAGCACCTAGCAGTTGTGGGGAGGTAAAGCCAGAGCTACAGTTTCTCTGGCCATGATCATTCTCTAAAAGTGAGCAGCAGCTGCATAAAGTAGGAGTTCTAGTAGAGCTCCTTTCGTTGTTGCCCTGGCTTGCTGTGTTGCTTGGGAAGCACGCAAAGGTGATGGGGGAGGTGCTGACGCACCGAGAAATGGGATGATGCTGCAGCTCAAAGGTGAAGTGACTGACTTGGACTGGCAGCATCACAAAACTTACATAATTTATTTGGGGGGGGTGGGGGGGGAGGTCCTGTGTGCCCAGCCCCAGCATGGGGTGTATGTTTCTATACTCGCTCAATCACAACCTGAAATAAAGATTATTGTCACTTGGGCTTAACCAGTGCTATTACTGATGGTTAGTTTCTTATTCTGTAGAAGCAAGTAGAGTTACTTCATACTTCTACAGCTGTCTGTAATCAGACATTTCTAAGCAGTGTTTTCCCAGAAAGCTTATCCAGTTTATGGTCAGACTCCCTAAATTGATGGACATTATTTCAGCTTCTTGTTCTTGTCCAGTCAGAATGTAATTATGCCTACAGCTTTAGGGCAGTATATGCTTCTTGTTGGATAATTGTTCCAAATGTTTCACAGCTCCTAACTTTACTAGGCCATGACCATATGTTTTGGTAGGGTAAATTCCACCCTAGTATGCTGGCAGTGGCACAAAATAGTCAAGAACTGTTAAGTAATTTTATGTGCATTAAAACATATATGTGTATTCTTATTATTTAGAAAACCCTATTTGCCCTATCTATTTACCCTATTAATAAGGAAGGAAACCATAATGCTAAGCACAGAATCTGGTTTAACATGTTTTGTAAGTAAGATTTTTTTTTTTGTACTGCAGATCCTTCTTCAAAGTTCAGGTTGGCCAAGTCGCAGAGATACCTGCATAGCAATTTTGCTGTGGTAAAAAAGGGTATGTAAGCCCTGGAAGGTGACTCACAGTGTCTGTATTTAAATGTGATAGTTAATATTTTTACAGGCACTAGTTCCTAGCTCACTTTCACTAAAGTGTCAGTTAGTGAAAGGTATTGCTGCTTGTAGCTAATGTGCTAATGAACGTATCATTTATTTGTTTGTACTGAAAATATCAGGTTGAATTTTGTTTTCACTTGGGTGATGTTTATCAGAAATACTCTCTTTGCATTAGGGCAGTCACTATATAGTTAACTTAAAATTCCATGAAGTGCAAGGGCTGTGAGGCAGGCAGATGAAGAGGCTTTCCAGGACCCATCAGCCAAACCTGCACTGAAATGGCGGAACAGGAAGATGCATAGAGGCCATGGTCTGCCTCATGAGTAAGCCAGCTCACTTCCCTAAATTCAAGCAAAGTCAAGTTTAAGCAAAATCCCACAGCTAAGTTATTGCAGCCACACTGAACACGTTACTCACTGTTTACAGTAACAGCACTGGGCTTTTGAGGGAGGTGCAGGGATGCTAGTGGTACTTTCTTCCCCTTCTGCTACTGCTCTCTCCCTTGTGCTCCTCATGAAGTCCTCCTGGAAGGCTTGCACTTGGCTGCAGCAGCCAGGAGAGGTCTGCTCAGGCCAGGATTGGAAAGCAGCTTGCTTCAGCACTTCTATGCTGAGCTCCAGCTTCATTCTGCCTTTCCCTGTCTTTTTCTTCTACATAGCTATGCCTTCCTGTCTTCTAATTTCCACTGGATGGCTTTCTGTGCACAGGTGTTCTTCCCTTTCTCTCCTTTCAGTATTTCTCTGGTGAAATCAAACTGTAACCCTTGGAGAAGAGAGAGCCCTGTTCCTGTGCCTTTGCATAACCCAGAACTGGCGATGAACACCCACCAGCTCTCCCTCTGGCCTGCAGTAGGCACAGCACGTGACTGCAGTAGAAGCTGAGCTGATGGTCGATCCTCCTCTACCTCTGTCATCCAGAGCTATTGCCACGCCATGAAATGTTGGGTAGGGTTCAAATTATGTTTCTGGCTTAAAATGGTGATCTGTGCAGAATGTGTGGGAGTTCTGAGTTGGGCTGGCTCCCAGGACTGCCAGCAAGGTCTACTGGCCTGAGCCACACCTCCCAGGAACCAGCCTGTATTTGTAAAGGCAGCTATGCTCCTGAGATGAGCTTCATTCCTGAAGGCTGAGACCCTCCAAGCATGTCCTTTTTAGCTAGTGGAGGGCTCCTAGCAGGATGGAGAATTACTGATCATGGGAAGTGTATTTTCACTGAGTTTCAGTCTGTTTTGCAAGGCTGCAGTACAAGTCGAGGCCTGTGCCAAGTTTTAGCCTAGTTAGAATGCTATTTATCAATCGCAATCACTCCACCTCCACATCTTTCTCCCAGGACTGCCTACCAAGTATTAGTAATCTGAGTTGCCCTGAGTGAAATGAGTTCCTGAGAAAAGCAGGTATATTCCTAGCTCAGAAACTAGTTCTGATACGCTACTTTTACTTTGCAGAGTATGCCACACCCTTCTCATTTTTTCTTCCTGAACAGTGTTAGGTCCTTGAAAAATATGCATCTGTAGTGAACAGCTGTTGGCAAATTCCTATCAATCACAATTGCCATTGTGGAAAACTAATACCACAAGATGAGGACAGGATTGGTATGGAGCAGGAGCTTAAGGATGTGGGGTCAAGTTCTTCAGAGTAGGAACAAGTTAATTTAGGGTGAAAGAGGGGTCAGGTTTCTTAAATAACTTGTCTCTGCATCTTGCTTTGGTACTTGCGTTGTTCAGGCAGTGTGCAAGGATGTCTGAGTGCTTATCCATCATGAGCTACAAACTTTAATCTAAGAAAACAAGTTATTTTAGGTGTTGGATTCCAGCAGTTGACAAAGGAACAAAGGGTGAGAGAACTAAATGAGGTGGTTGTGACTTTCAAAACCCAGCTCCCTAATGTTGATCTCTGACTGGAATTACAGGATAAAATTCCTGAGTGAATAGAGACTGAGAGAACAGTTTGCTTTCTCTAGCCATGTGTTTTTTCAGTAGAAAAATCCTTAGGGCGCATGATTTGTGCAGTTTGTATTCTAGCTCTGACAGGGGTCCTTCAAAGTGAGTGATTTTTACATACAGTTGATTTCACAAAAAAAATAGGTGGTTTTGATTAATTCTCAGAGGAACGTGCACACGCATACACAGATCATTTCGTCCCCTCTGCAGATTGCCAAGTACAAGGTCTGCTCCAGCCTCCCACATGGTGATGTATTGTGATCATACTTTACCCAGAATTTTAATTTTTTCACCATACTGCTACAGCTGAGGCAGCCCCATCATGCCGTCAGCTTGTCATCAGAGAGTGCAGCCATGGCACACTGCCCTCAAGGCATCCCTGACTAACTGTGATGACAAGGTTGGAAGCCAAGCAACAGCTCAACCTGAACTTGCTGCTGATCAGAGCAATGAGACCAATGAACTAGTCCAGCAGCAGGACTCCTGTCTCTCAAAGCATTGTTCTAAAGCAACGTTAAAAAAAAAAAACAAACAAACAACTGATTGAGGAAGAGGGCACTTTCCAGGTACCTCACCAACACACTTAACCAAAGTTAAAGCTTACTAAATTGCCATACCTCTGGGTGTTTTCCTAAGAGTACCTAATAACAGCCATCAGCAGCACCACTGGTTTGCTCAGTCCTGACTATTCTCAGTCATTTGTCAAGCTGAGAAAGCAATGTTGAGAGGAGCTTTACATCTCTGCTGTACTCTGGCCAAAGGTGCCTTGCTCTGTCCTGCATCCATCCTGTCCCTTCTGCGGCCTTCAACAACATGGAAATTTCCCCACAGCCGCCTTCTATCCCTTCAACAAGACTGCAAGGTGAAAGAGAAGAAAAACTGCAGTCCTAGATGAACAAAGCGGGGAACTGACTTCTGTGGCACATTTGGCTGCGTAGTGGGGAGAGGCAGCGCTTTTGCTCTTAGCCAGAGTTCTTTCTATAAAACTGACCATTTCTGCAGGAGATCTAAAATTATGTATTGTGAATGCAGAGGCAATTCTAGTGGTGAGAGTTGGTATAGCATCAGCCTGTGACTCACAGAGGGTCTTTGGAGGGATGGCTGTGCTAGACCTGACCCAGTCCATGGAGTGTGGCAGGTGTCCTATGGGGCTTCTGTCCTAGTTCAGTGATGGATCAGCTGCATCCACATCCTGTCTGTGCTCCATTGTATAAGAGCAGAGCGTTCACAGAAGTGTGGTGTTTTTCTTCTGCTTGAAGGTTACTGAGTTGGTGACTAACATATCACTGGGACTTTCCTACTTGCTGCTGTTTCCCCAGCTCTTAGGCATGGGGGAATTTGCCATAAGCTGAAGAGCTTGAGGTTAGCTGCTTCTCCCTGGCTCAGCCACTGCTAGTTTCACTTGCAGTGAGCCACCCACGCAGCAACAAGAACTATAACAGGGTGAGAAAGCACTGGACTTCCTTCTGTGGGTACAATTTCCACACCTGGCTCAGAGTTGTAGCCAGTCTCAGGTTCTTGCCTTGCTGGTCTAGAGAGTCGCTGTGAGAACCGGGTCTGTGCTGGCCATGGTTGGCCCTGAAGTTAGAGCTCTTGGTGAGTAGCCAGCAGAGGTCTTGAAGAGCTGGCTCTGGCAGGCTCGTGGTGTGCTGCACTCACTAACCAGGGCATGTGTCCAACAGGCTCTGGTGTTGAAGGTTAGACAGGGCAGTTTGTTGCTGGGTGGTCTGGTTCTCCACTGCCTAGCGGAGGCACTCCAGAATCACATAGTATGTTCCTCCACAACATGGTGGAAGCAAGGGAGCCATCAGGGGGTTTGTTTCCTCCTCAAAGGCAGGAATTAGAAGCCACAGTTTAGCATGTGTTGCCTGTTTCATGGCCTCATTCTGAGCTTTGCCAGGCCCCTGTAACAGACGCTGTCATCTGGAAGCATTAGGGATTCTTCCCACTTCTGACCAGGCCCCTTTACTGTTCTTTTGACTTGTCTTAAGACCCTCCAGCTGTGCTCTCCAGTGTGAAGGTCCAACACACTGAACTGCTGCCCATATTGTGTCTATTTTGCATGTTCTCTGCCATTTTTTTACTCCGAGCACATAACTTTTCAACTTCAGCACATGCACGGTGAGGAGTGTGGAAACTGGGCTATGCAGAGCTGGTCACAGCACAGCAACCAGGGGATCCAAGCAGCTTCCTTGTTCAACTGAGAGCCTCACATCACAACCAAAGCCTCCATGGAGCATGGAATCTCCCTGGCCCCTACATTTTGTAGAAACCACCTTCAGACTCCTTTTCTTCTTGCTGAACATTGTAAACCTTTACCAGTGCTGGTTTGGATGCAGATACGTGGATGCAACACAATTTCATGGCATTAGTCCCAGTGCTCTAGTGGGGGAAATAACCCCATGTTTTGGCAGTTTTAGCCTCAACTAAAACAAGCTCCTGACTTCTGGCAGCTTATACTGAACTTCTATCAGCATCATAACAAAGCCAAAGCTTGACAAAACTTGGGCTGCCCCAAGAAAGTCTCATAAAGGCCTTCAAAAGGTGTTTCGAATTTTTGGAAACATTGGTTACACTGGAGCAGTCTATGTCCAGTGTTGATAATATGCCTCAATGCATTGCAAGGTGCTTCTCGTAACTGCCTCCTTATCCATCCTGCACCCCCATCCCACCTTTTCTCCTACAGACACAGTACGTTCCTGCTGGTGACACAAGAAGCCACTAATGGTGCGAGGAGTGCATGTTCTGTGGGTTTGGGATGGAGCCAGCAATGCAGCTGGAGTCTGCCATCTGCCATGCCATCATCTCCTGCAGCTCACCACTTGCTACTCGGAGGGAGCTTGGCATGTGAGCCATTAGGTTTTGCTTAGCAAGTGCTTCCAGTCAGAGGCTGAAAATAGCTAGTGTGGTTTTCACCCTATTAGAGGTGCCAGAAGCTGTCCAAGGCACACCAAATCCAGTACCCAGCCCCAGGAGTGAAAGCCCTGCTATAAGAGCTTGTGGCCAGGCAACGTGAGTGGGGCGTGCTGGGTTTTGTCAGCTGTGGTAAAACAAAGATGAAAGAGGCTAAGGTGAGGCTCTTGCCATAAACAGCTATGCACCAGCATTGGAGTTCTGGTCTTTGTGCATCCCCGTGAGCAGAGATCTGGGGACAAGCTGATGGATGTTGGCTCTAAATGGGTCAGTTTCTGCCAACCTGCATGAAAGGAGCAGGGACTTCTGCCAGCACTTCTGATTCAGGTGAGTGCTGTGGGAATATGTGATGGACTTGCTGACCTCGTGCAGAGTCAGTGCTCTTTGGAAGCACAAACACAGGCAGTGTCACCTGGTACCAGTCTGAGAATGGCTGTGATAGGGGAGGGTGGAAAGGATGGGACACATCAACTGAACAGACAAAAAAAAAAAGGCAGATGCTTAGTTTGTGAAGCTTCAGGAACCCAGCTGTGGGGCAGGGTTCTGACATACATGGAGGGAGAGTACTGCCTGTGGGCTATCCAAAGGGGGCTGGGCTCCCAGAGGAGGGTGGTGTGGAAGCTGTCATGGGGAGAGCATGCTTTCCTGTGAGCTGAATGTATACAGTGTAATGATGTGTCTGGGGAGATGCTCTGATGCAGATGAGGGTGGTGGGTTTGAGCCTAAGCAAAGCTGTAGGTTTCTGTTCCAGATGTCCGGGGTGAGTTCACAGGCACAGTCATTCCTGTTTCTGTTTACCAGCATGTGTCTGGTGATTTCCTAAGAGAAGATACAAGCCTCTCTGCGTTCCCTTCTGTCTGATCAAGATGTATGCAGTCAGAGCTCTGTGAAGGTAAGCCCTTTTCGTCTGGCAGGAGCCAAAGTGATGTTCTCCTACTACAGCCTTCATGTAGAATGGCTTTGGACTTGATGCATATTGGGGAAAACAAGAAGCTGAGCCCAGTGTTGGTGGCTACAAAGAGACAACCGATAAAGGCAAAAGGGAGGCAGGAGGGCAAGGTGTTTGGGTCTCTGTAGATGGCACTCAGCATTCCTCAGACGAAAAGCAATGCACTCCTCCCTTCTCTCTGCAGCATCCTGTATCTGCTCACAGGCTGCCAGCTGGGGGGCTTTGTTGTTTTTCAGCCTGCTGCTTTGCTGACTAACACCTCCGCTTTCTGCCTGGCTCATTCATATTTTACCCCATTTCCTGAACTTTGAGGTGGTTTTGTCTATTGCTTTCCCTTCCAGTAGAACACTGTTACTCATGTCTCAGCTGTTCTCCTGCCATTTTTTACTCATTACTTATCGTAATAATGATTATCTGCCCCCTAAATGTCACCAGCCAGTAAAGGTGCCTTTGACCCTAAAGTTATACCAGGTCTGTATCTTTAATGATGCTGAGGTTATTGTTGTAATTCCATTATGACAGGAGGAAAATACAGAGGTAGTACTGTTGGTGTGGGGTTTTTTTTCCTACAATATGAATGAGATAACTGCAAGTGTCACTAATTCTCCCTTCTAAAGAAAGGAATTGTCAGCTCTGAGTGTTATTTTCTCTGTGTGTATTTATTCTTGCTGATAAACACATACAGATGTCACCCTTCTTCTAGAAATGACAAAAGGCTTTTGAGTTATCAATAATTCAGAATCAACCAAGCTCTCTCTGATGTGCCCTTCACTTGCTTCTTGGTGAATATTGCCGCTGCAGACTGAGCTGAGATTACAGCTGGTGGAAAGTAGTTGCAGCTTATATTGAATCAACATAAATCCATGGCAATTGATTGCTTCAGGTCTCCAAGGGCTTTACCTTGGGGGCTGGATTCAGCTGCCCTGATGTGCCATGGAACCTCAGGTGTAGGGGAATCGATGCCCACACAGCACAGAGTAGCTGTAGAGCTGTATGCTCTTGGAGATGGTCACTGCACAATAAGCACACAGATCTCTTTGTTCCCTGCAGGAGGTTTATCAGTGTACTGTACTCCAGGTGGCAACAAGTACTGGGTCTCCCAGAGATCCTGCATGTGTGTTCTACATCATGGCTCTTCCCAGGCTGAGCGTGGTGGACATGGTTCGTCTCCGTCACTGAGAGACATCTGGTGGGTCACACTGTGCTGGGCTTCCTAAGACTGAAGAACTAGGCCTATGTTAAGCATTTGCTCTTCAGGAGCAGAACTATTTGTGGCTCTTCACATTGCAGCACTCTCATAGTTTCATGCATGTGCACATGCATGTACGTGCACATACACACATGGATAGGCACAGTGATAGATGACAAAAGAGAATCAGTCATTAAGTTTCAACACATCCATGCATGATGAGCTCTCCCAGTCTTATGGCAGGCCCTTAATGCTTCTCTTGGCTTTATGTTTCACCAGCAGTGCACATCACAGAAGGGCAACTATGCACATCTGAATTCTGGCAGGCAGCGAAGGAGATGCTTTATTAAATTAAAATTAACTATCTTAGAAAAAGAAGTTCCATCTGCCACTGCTGCCCTCTCCTAGGACTCTTTACCTGCCTTCATTCCTACCTCTCTGTTCTTGTCTCTATACAGTAAACATCTCCATGCCCCTGACTCACCCTGGGAAAAGCAGATGTTTTGGATCATCCAGGCCAGTGCAGGTGGCTCTTGACAATGCTGGCCAGGTAGTTGCTGGTAACTGTGCCAGGCTGTGTGCTGGCTGTACAGTGTTGTACTGTGCATGGAGAAGATCCCGCTGGTTAACCCAACAGCTATTCCTCATTGTGAATGGAGCAGAGTCTCTGTAAGAGAAACCAACTCTTCTTTCTACACACTTTGTGGGTCACTTACAGGCATGGTGTCAGGCTGAAGCTTCTAGAAAAGACTTGTCTCAACTGATGCTGCCTATGGATTGTGGAGATTGTCACTGTTTCATGCAGGGTGGGATACTACGGGGTCAATTAGACTGAGCAGCTAAGCTAGACATTTCCTGGGCACTTAGTAATACCTTTCTCTTGTGAGGACAGCAGTCCAGGACAGTGGTGCAGTATTTACTCCATGGCTGCACAGGACTTTGCAAGGTGTGCCAGCACCATTACTTGTGCAGAGGAAGGAGCAGCATGTGTGATCTGTCTGGAGAGTGACAGTCTGGCAGGTACAAGTCACATCACTTTTAAAACACAGAGTAATATGCAATTGAAATTACAGCACTAATATAAAAAAGAATACTGGTGGTACTCTGAGACCAGCTGCTTTATAAATTTAAACATAATGCACCTGAATGCTGTTTTTCTCAAACTTAACTCATTAAAAATGAATTATCACTTGCTGCACTATTTTCTGCAAAGCTGCTTAGGTTGCAATTACTTTTTATTACCATCCTTTTGTTGTATATTAACTAAATCCCATGTTAGCTTTCCTAATAGTTTTGGTTTAAACTTCATGACTTGCTTTATGACCCAGAATGCCCTACTTCCTTTTAAAAAATCTCTGGCATGTTGTTAGCTCTCTTACAATCTGGGAACATCCCCTGACATAGCAACACCTCACCTTGTTTCTGCTTGTATGTCAGCATAGAGATCAGAGCTGCTTTCTTTTGTGCTGTTATTAGAAGTTTCCCCATGGCTATGTATTCATTGCCCCAGACTGGGATCAGCAGCATTTTAAGTCTGGATTTCTCCTTTTCATACAGATGATATGTATGCTGGAAGCAGTAAGCTCCTGATTATTTTTCAAGTATTTTGCCAGTACATGAGATAGAAAGAGCTGCTACTGCTGAATATGGAGCTGGGAACCTTCTGTCTTGAGTATCTTCTGACAACCTTATGCCCTTTAGGGTCTGTGATTGCTGCATCCTTGCCTACGTGAGGGATGAGATGTTATTTAGCTACTGTAAAAATGCCTTGTACTTAGACTGACCAGCCATGACTCTCCCGTATTTGTAGTTTCCCTTACAGCTCTCTGAGGAGCCCTGAGCAGCTAGCTGCTGCTATCTGTGCCTTTGCTGCCCCAGGCTCCTGGCTGGGTTGTGCTGTGCCATGCCAAGTCTTTGCATCTCCCCTCGCAAGACCCTCAAAAGGTCTTGGGTCTCAATACAGAACCCACCCACCCTGCACCCAGCTGTTTTATGCCTGCTTCACTGCTGCAGTCTCCTTGGGTTATTCCAGCTCCTTGTTCTTTACCCTCCTGACACCACACTACACTGTGCATGCCTGGTCCCCTCCATACTGCTGCTCCTTCCCCTCTCACCCAAAGACACAAGGAGCATGCCTGGGGCTCCTTGCAGCCCCTTTTAAGGTACGCAGAGGTGAATTGACCTACCCTCCCTCAGTGTCAGCCTTACAATCTGCAGAGCCCTGGACATGAGCTGCAGGCTCAAGATCAGGGTAGGGGTGAGCCCCTCCACCCGTGCAGGAGCGAGACCACCTTCCTGCAGTTGGGTGCTGTTGCCTGGTCCAGGTGGAAGTGGAGCACAGTGGCACTTGGCTGTCTCTGATGTGGTACAGACTGTGCTGTATAGTTAGGCTTAACCATTTAATGCCTTGACACTAATGCTTCCCTGATACAACATTCTAGCTCCGCCAGCCCCACTGTGACCTTTTAGATCTGGGGCTTGTGAGTTTTTATCTCTTCTCCCACATTTTTTTTCACATAAGACTAAGAGAGGAGAGCAGTACAGTAATAAATGTTGTGTGGGTGTTTGGACACAAATTCATTGCCTCCTCTGTTCACCACATCCTTCTATCAGCACAGTAATACCGATACAGTTGTGACGTCAGCCACCATTTATCACTGTCTATTCCAATACACTACAGCCCTTGGTCGTGCACAGGCAGGCGTAGAGCTGATGAGATCCACCTGCTCTCCAGCTCCTGCACACGCAGTGTCTGCAGTGGCAGCGAGGATTTAGCCAGGCCAGCCATGGAAGTGTTGGAGGGCTGAAATGGACAGCTGAATGGACAGGGCAAGGTAATGTTGTGTATCCACCAATTCTCCCTGCGGCTGGTTTGTTACTGTTTAATGTCTGTGACTTCACTGTAAATCTTTCTTAGAGCTGATGTGGCCCTTGTGCCCCTGCTGTCATTGCTGCTGGCTTCTACTGGGCAGACAGCTAGAGCATCCTTCTGTCTCCTCATTGACTGAGCTTTGTGATTAGATGGCAGCGTACACTGATAATGATTTTTTTTAAGAAAGCCTGGCTTTGCATATAACTAGCGAACGGAGAGACTTCCACTTCTTTTTGCTTGGATGTAGCTATTTATTTTCTCATGCTTGGAAAGACCAGTGGTTTTGGTTTTTGGGGGGTTTTTTGGTTTTGTTTTGGTTTTGGTTTTTTTGGTGGAAGCTTTGTAAGTGCATACGTTTCTTAGAGACACTTTGAATTGTGATCTTAGACTGCATCCATCTTTGGCAACTTACCACACCATATTTCCAGATCCTTAAGAAAAATAATCTTTGTAAATGTCCATGTCTGTATTGGTCCTATTTCCTATTCTCTGGTATATTTAAACCTGGTGGCATCATTTACACGTGCACATCTATATGAGGAGTGTCTGATCAACTTTATTACTGTGCTGTCACACACTGCGCCCTGGGATAGTACAGCATTTGCAGCAGTGGTGCTTAGCAGGTGTACAGCACTTGACATTTGGTAAGGATTAAGTAACTGTCTCAAGGATGAGTGAAGGTGTCTCAGAGCCCCCAGTGCAGTCATAGAAACTGAAATGAGGTGGTAGAAGGGACTCAAGGCCAGGTGTCCCTGCCCATGGCAGGGGGGTTGGAACTAAGTGATCTTTAAGGTCCCTTCCAACCCAAAGCATTCTATGACTGTATGACTTTTCTAATGTCAGACAGGCAATACGTTCCTGTCTCTCTTCATTGCCCGCTGCCATTCTTCCCTCCAAGCAAACAATCAGATGAGCAGGGTGCCGAGAGGTGTGAGCCAATGGGAGGGAAGTAACAAATGGAGGGATGTGGGATAGGCTGGGGTCTTAATCATAGACTGGGATTGAGGCTTGCAGAGGGCCTGACTAAAGGAAAGTTCAGAACAGGGACTGCTGTACATCTCTGTGAAGCCATGAGGTCTTCCAGCCAGCAAAGACCACAGACACTGCTGTAGAGCTGCATCTTTCCCAGCTCTTCTGCACATGCATCATGTCTTGTCATAACAACATGGAGAACAGCCAGGAGGTCAGACACGCATTGCACCAACACTTTCTATGGTGCTCCCAGAGGCAGCAGTCCTTCCCCACCACACTGAGGTAGAATGGAATAAGATGTGAAAGAGAGAAGTGTTGGACTAATCTGTGGGCACTGGCAAGGGTGAGAGATGGGACAGTGGAGTCCCAAGTGAGGAAGTATTGTCTTCTTGCTTTGCCTGTGTTACCATATCCTGCTGCTTTTCTATCTTATTTTTGTTACTGTGCTTTTATTCAGGACACTTCCTTCCAGATGACTCACCTCTCTCCAGTGTGTAATGGCAGCCTCTGATGTCTCCATAAGACATCTTCCCGATTAGCTCCTTGGACCTGTTGCTTTGACTTTTTCTTGTTTTCCTGTCCCACTGGATTGATGATACTATTCTCTGAGGAAGGAAAACAGGGAGAAGGCACTTTAAAGAAAACACTGTTCAGTAGCTAAAGCAGTGAAGACTTCCCTTGCATCACTCTGTCCATTTACACAGGAATGGGAGTAAAATGAGGGAGTCACAGAATTATCGTGGTCATGAAACATTGGGGGTGCTTCTAGTTGGATTCTAAAACAAGCAGTGGGTCTGCAGACCTCTCTGAGGGGCCAACCCTCCTTCCTCTTCTGACGAGTTGCCTTTCTTGGCCTTGCAGGGTGGGCAAGACTGTGGAGCATGACAGTCACAGAGCAAAGTGACACTGAGATGGACTTCTACAGCAGGGCACAGGACTAGATGGTACTTGTCTATCCCACGGTCCAGGGCATGTGCTGGATTACAGTCAGTGAGAGGGCATGAAGGCCTGAGGAAGTACAGCAGCAGCCATGGGGACTGTGCACTCTCTTGGGGTGGGAACGGGCCCATGTGGGTAGGCTGTCGGGCATCCTAACCTGGGGGACCCTGCATACTCCAAGCCCAGCAATAATAGGTTCCAGGGAGAAGGGCAATTTGAAAAGGCAGTGAACAAATTGCAAGTGCCATGTCTCTAGGGCTAGTGACCTCGAGGCCTCCATGGCTGGTTCATTCAGCACAGCTCTGCTACTAAATGTGCTGCAAGGAACAGGGCCCTCGATAGGAAGTGATGAGCAGGTGCCATATCAGGAGGCTGCCCATCTTGGAGGCATCTGTCTTCATTGTGCAGCTGGTCACAGCACGAAGTCGATGAGATTTCGGGTGGCAGGATAACAGGGTGCCTTCCTCAAAAAAACAAGAATGCAGAGAAGAGCAGTGGAAAGATGAGTGCAAGCACAGAGTGGGCTTAGAGAGTGGGCTGTGTCTTAGTAACCAAGGACTGCACCACCAGATGATGTGGTAATGACAATATTTATTATAGGGAAAAAACTTGAAGAACTGAGATCAAAGGGGTCAAAAAAAGGTGCTGCCTCAAGGAAATGTATGATTCAGAAAGAAGGCCTGGAGTGTGGGGAAAGGGTTTCTGTCCTGCCATACACAGCAGGTGAGGGAGACTAGCAGGGTGCCTGGGGCTTCTTGCTGAGCTGGAGCATGTACTTCATCTGCAGCATGTTGAGCAGGAAAGGAGGGGCAGCAGCAGCATGGCCGCTCCCACCGCAGGGCTGAGGTGCTGCAACCATGAGGTGTTTTGTGGCACCTCATGAGTGAGCCGTGCTGATCTCATCTGGACACAGTGGTGCCTTGAGAGCTCACGTGGGGCTGCAGGGGCTTTTTGGTGGCTGCTAAATTTATTTTGCTTTCATTATTTGAGTAAGCCTGGGAAATTTTTTAACAGCACACATGTTTCCCTAGTGGGAGTGGCCTCACTGGCATTTTCTGTGCTGAGTGACTGTCTGGGGTGGGGGAGGCACCCCAGGACCTGGGTCCAAGACCTGGGTCCTGCACCTGGGTCGAGGAAATCCCCAGCACAGGCTGGGGGTGAAGGGCTGGAGAGAGTCCTGCAGAGAAGGGCTTGGGGGTGCTGGGGGTGAGAAGCTGGACAGGAACTGGCCCCCTGCGCTGGCAGCACAGCACCAATGGCACCCTGGGCTGCACCCCCAGCAGCGTGAGCATCAGGAGGTTGGGATCCTGCCCCTCTGCTCCCAAGGCTCTGGGGAGAACCCCCTGCAGTGCTGGGGCCAGCTCTGGAGTCCTCAGCACAGCAGAGAGAGGGACCTGCTGGAGCGCGGCCAGAGGAGCCCCAGCAATGCTGAGAGGGCTGGGAGGCCAGGCTGGGAGAGGTGGGGGGGTTCAGCCTGCAGAGGAGAAGGCTCCGGGGAGACCTTCTGGGGGCCTTGCAGGACTTCAAGGGGCCTGTCA
>JANIJG010011593.1:23984-41166 GCA_024611175.1 Megaceryle torquata | reverse complement strand
CCCTTTCCACAGGAGTGCTCTCCAGTATATCCTCTTCCCAGCCTATACTGATAATGCTGGTTACCCAGGTGTAAGACTCTGCACTTGGCCTTGTTGAACCTCATAAGGTTCATCTGGGCCCACCTCTCCAGCATATCCAAGTCTTTCTGGATGGCATCCTGTCCCTCTGGCTCCAGCTTGGTATCATCCTCACACTTGCTGAGGATGCACTCGATGCCACTGTCAATATCATTAATGAAGGTATTAAACAACACTAGTCCCAGCACAGACCCCTGAGGGACACCACTTGTCACCTTCCACCATTTCTTTTATTTTCATTTTAAGAGGGCAAAATTAGTTTAGTTTGTGTGAAAGATTTTAAACTATCAGCCCTGGAAGACTGCAGTCCCTTTGTTCAGCCACAGAACAAGTGATGCCTTGGACCATGGCTGAGTCAGCTTCCCCAGTGCTGCTCTCTAGCTGTGCATTTTTGTCCAGTCAGAGGATCAAAACCGAAGTTCAGCATCTTTCTAACTTTTTTTTTTTTTTTTTTTTGTCCAGCGTTGTCAGATTGACAACAAGGGGCTGACTAGTTACATACAATATGGGACAGCTTCTTTTGTAATGTGTTTGGATTATACCAACAGAAATTCTTGTGAAGTGACAAGTAATACTGTGGCAAACTTGCTCACTTACCAGGACAGCCCTGATCAATTAATTTCACATAAGCAGCCATCAAATGGGAATGTTTTTTGTTCATTATCCAGAATGGATTCAGCCTAGTGACCTGATGGAAGGACATACTGTATTCCATTACCAGCCCTGTGACTCACGTAATCACCTGATGCTTTTTTTCGGTACTCCTCTTATGTTACGTAAGTTCTGTGTTTTTGGCTCTGCATTCTTTGCCTGATTCAGAGGCCCTTTGGAAAGTTGCATGTGGTCTTTTGCATTAAGCTCAGCTAGAAGTCGAAGGCTGTGAACGGCAGATGCTTTCTTTTAGACTGGAAGGTGGGACAGAAGTACTATGTATGACAGTGGCACAGAGGTTATGGTAGTACCTGTAAGGATATGAAATAAGTTGAACACAGACTAAACTTTTTGGCAGGATATCGTATTTAAAAAAAGAGATACTGTTGTTAAATATGCAAACTTCATATTTTCATGTTTTCCCTTTTTTTCTGAGATTTAAACAATAGCTGTCTTTCAATTTTGTACTGTAGGAAAATAATATTTTATTTCTGTCTTGGTCTTGGAAGTATACATTTGTACTGGAAGCTGTTTTTCACTTTCTGTGATGGTTATTTTTTAATTACACATTACTCAGGTTAGAGTGAAACTTGGCCAAGTAGTTCCAACTTCCCGTTTCTTATTCACTTTGTTAACAATTCTTTCATCGTCTAATACTGTACAGCATTTGGGTTGGAAGCCCTTCAGGGATTTATTTATATTGAACAACTTCTTTTTTTTTTTTTTTTTCCACTTAAGAAAATACCTGAGAACAAATAGCAAGTTTTAGTATTGTTAGGTTTCAGTCAACAGTGTTGTGCTTTTGCCAGCCAACCAGTGTCATGCTTAAGGTGGCTGGCTTGTAGGTGAAATTAAAATGGAAAAATGAAAATGTACTCCAGACAAGTTATTTTTCCCTGTTTGATTTATCTTTTCAAGACACCTTAATTAACTGCAAAGAAGGAAACTACTTCAGAACTTTGACTTTGAGCACAATAGAGGAAGAACAAGAAAGTGTGACTGTCAGGGTTTGGAGACTTATGCTCATGCTTGCTACTTTGACTTCCTCCATGTCCCAAGGCCCAGACAGTCAGAATAGCTCAGAGTTCCATTTTCAGTTTTTCAGCCTGAGAACCAAATGACATTAATAGTCAGGCATCTAATGTGCAAAATTCTTTAGGAAACTATAGAATCTCATACCTCAGCAACATTTGAATTCTCTTGAAAGTCTTGTCTCTCATTTCTACTTCGTGGCTAAGAGGAGTGTTTCCATATTTCAGGAAGATTTGCTAATCTGCACAGGATGCCATAAGATGCTTTATTAAGAGAAATTTGCTTTTTCAGCGTCATTCAATTTTTTTTAATATTATTTCTTTGGGAACAAGAGCAAAGATCAGCAGGACTAGAGTTCCAGTACAGACTACTTGCATTTGGGTTAGTTCTCTGATCCAACGTTTATGTTACAGGTTGGTTTGTGTTTTTTTTTTTTTTTTTCTCATCTGAAAATTTGCTTAATTTACACACCACCTTTACTCTAAAAATGTGCTAGACTGACAGGAGGCCAGTGCATCATTCTCAGCACTCAGAATTTCTTGCAGGACAGCAGTCATAGGGAATTTGTGGGTTAGCAAATAGATCTAATGACTCTCCTTCTGAGGACTGCTTTATATAGGGCACAGCTGAAAAACCACCAGCACAAGCCAGCAGCACCAAAATAATGTTCTCCATCTGTTTTTTTTATTCTACTTCCTCAAATACCTGAGATCTGGTAAAGAGTCTTGGTTTGTGTGCACAGGGTTAGATAGCTACTGCTATACAACAGTATGTAGTAAGTGATGTGTATTTAAGAGTATATATGTGGGTGAATAATGGTATAAGGATACATGCAGGTATGAGAGTGATCATTGCTTTGTAGTTGTAGAGTTTGAAGGGCCTTAGGTGGATTTAATTATACACATGGCTGCATGTGTGGAAGGGATATACAAGAAGTTATCATGCTACTTGGTTTATTGAGCCCCTTATCCTAGTGTCTGAAACTGTGATTTGTTATGCTGTGATATGATCCGAAATAGAACCACAACTCACTGTAGCGGGTTCTTTCAATCCCCTGGGAATGTTTGTCTGGCTTAAATGCATGAAACTGAAATGTGTAATACAGAGCTGCAGCTTATAGATCAACGCTGACTCCATTTGTGGGAATGAATGAATACCTCATGTTTGATGTGCTACGGGAGAGTTCACAGATGACTTCTTATGTTACAGTACTATATTTTTCATGCTTTTTCAGCTTCGTGTGTTTTGCTTTTTCTTGTGTGTGTAATATAGGGTGGTATTATCCTGGGCTTTATATATAGAAGTAAAATGTGAAATGATTTTTCCCCGTTGACTCTTTTTAATCATTTCAGAGACTTCTTTCCAGTAAAATTTCAGTTAAGTCTGAAGAAGACAGGTGATCATTTCTGTACCCATCCACATATTTCACAGTTATAAATCTTCTTTTTTAACTAGGATTCTTCCCAAATAACTTGCTCTTTAGTTTTCTCACTTATCTACACCTTTTTTATGGTTCCTTTGATGGGTTTAACCCCTGGGTGCAGGTTTGTGAAGATAACTTCTCACAGTCTAGTCTAATGATTGCATGATAGGTGAAAGGGTTCACCTCCATATTGCTCTTTGCAAGTGGTTGTAGATATATAGAGCTTTATTCCTAATTCAGTCTTCCCTTATGATCCAAATTTTTACCTGAAAATACAGAAGTCCTTACAGGTGGTTAAATTCCACTCAAAAAAAAAATCCCATAAATGTGCTTAATGAAGAAAGCTGGCTCAGCTTTATACTCTCTGCCCTGCTAATATTCTGGTTCTATTGCACCTCATCTCTGGATTTCATCTATTTTTATTTATTTACTTATCCTGTCTTGGCTCAGCAGAGGATGTGGTGTTCAAGACTGAAAGAGACATCCTGAGTGACTAAGTATGGCATTTCTGTAATTGCAGGAAATGATGTTGCAGGATTCCCTTCACAAATTTATCAATCTCTGTCTCAAAATTAAATGATTTTTGCTCCTGTTGCTTACTATTGGGAAGCCATTCAAGGACCTTGCTCCTAGGATATTTAGAAATCTGCTTCTAATTTCCAAACGAAATTTATTCATAGCCAGTTCATGCCCATTTGGTTTTGTGCCAACACTGGTCTCTAACTTTCATAGTTCTTCCCCTTTCTTACAATCCTCCTGTGATCTAATAAGATTATTGATTTTCTCTCCTTTTGTTTTCCCCTAGGAAGGGAAGATAATTAAAATAGTGCTTCTCTTCTTAATGTTCTTCTTTGCTAGTGTCACCATGCCTTGGTTTGATAAATTCTCTAGTCTTGAGAGCCTTTTAGTCTTCCCATTCATTTCTCAGACAGAAGGAGGAAAAGGTGGCTGCATTTTCTTAGAGAGGCAGGGAATATGTGTAACATTCTGGTATGTCTGGGGCCAAGAAGGTGAGATGGGAAGAAGGCCCAAGTGGCCTGCATGTTTTTTGCATCTGTAAAAAGTTTTCAGTGGGGATTCTGTGAAGACTGATGTGGATCTGAGGATCTGGTGCCTGGATAGGCAAATGGTTTGATCCAGTTCTTTAATACAGTTCAACTCTTCCATCCCTCTGTAAAAACCTGCTTGAAATGAGCCAGCTGATAAAACTTTTGGAGGCAATGCAGTTCACAAATGAGTTTTTGAGGGCAACTTTCCAGCTGTTTCCTCAGAAGGAATGAGGCAAGTGACTCCCAGAGCCCCAAACAAATGCCTGGGATCTTTCTGCTTCAGAGTGCGTGGAGAGTCCCTGAGAAGAGCAGAGTTCGGGGGCTGATGGAGAGATGAAGCCAAAGGCCTGTAGTGGGAACCTCCTGCTGTCAGGATCCCACGCTAAGCTGCAGTTGCGGGCGGGCCTGAAGGAGAGAGAGAGCTGAGTAAGGTTTGCTGTGACCTTGATATGTTCCCATGCAGCTTCCCTCTCTGGGCAGTGCTCAATGGCATCATTTACAAGATTCCTTACCCTTAAACTCAGTGGAAAAATATGTATAGTCCATTCAGCATGCTACTGTAATTTATACTGTACTTATCAGGATGCTACTGACCTTAAAATCATATCATTAAAGTTGAATGTCTCCTAAGACAGCTTTTTATTTAACAGAGTATATCAAACCCAGGACTTTTTGCAGGGAAGTACCAGGCAGGTTGTCTGTTTTATCTTTAGAGTGGAATTTTGGGGCAGGAGGAGAAAAGACGGAGAGAAGGGACAACCAGAACAAAAGATCTGGCTCCTGG
This sequence comes from Megaceryle torquata, assembly GCA_024611175.1. NCBI lineage: Eukaryota > Metazoa > Chordata > Aves > Coraciiformes > Cerylidae > Megaceryle > Megaceryle torquata. The sequence goes on along the minus strand of JANIJG010011593.1, from coordinate 36,149 downwards.
ATTGGAGCAGATGGTAGGTAGTAGGTAGGTTGAGCAAATAGTGTGAGAAAAGTGGGACTTCTGTGTGGATCCATCACCTTAAGGTGAATATGATGCTTCTGAGCACTTATGAGATTGGTGTCTGTAATTTTCTGTGTATGATGAGTTATTTTTGATTAACAGAGAAATTAAAACACTTTAAAAAAAAAAAGTATTTTTTTCCCTGTGATGCAAAGGCAGGCAAAATAATATTTCTCACCCAGTTCTAAGCAGAGCAGCTACATTCCAGGAAAAAAGGTGTTGCAATGTATTTTTAAAATTCATCAGGGCTGTAGCTAGGATAGCTCTACCTGAGCAGCTTTTCCTCTGTACCCTCTTTATTGTCTCCACAGCTCCTGAGGTAGAGGTATGCATACATAGGTATGGCAGCTTGCTCCAATGTGCACTGCTCCACTGTGCACTGCTGCACTGCTTGTATTCCCTCTCTGCCAGAAGTTTACCAAGTAAGGTGGCTTTGAAGTCTTTCTGGAATGAAGATGCCTGGGACTGGTGCAAAAGAATATCTGGGACTTGTTCGCTGGTCAATAATTCAAAGTAATTGTCATTTCTCTCCTCCAACTGATCTAAACAGTCTTAATCATTCATTGCATGAGATGCTGGTGCTTTGATGACCATAAATAAATAAATTTTAAATTGCCTTTGTCTGACTGTAGGCAAAGTAGCAGAACCAGTCTCTTTCTTTTCTCTTCCATCCTAATGATCTCCATCAGGAAGAGTCTAAGCTTACAGGTAAAGAATGTCTGTAGTCAGTGCCAACATAGACTAAGTACAGGTAGCTGGAAGTGCTCTGCACCTAGTAGATTTTTCAGAACTCAGCATACTCTTTTGTTTTATGACAAACCCTTATAGTCACTCAGTCACTCACTGGTTCTTCGTTCATTTATAAAATATGTATGGTAATGATTGGCCTTAGGTAAGAAAATAGACTGGTTGAAAGTCTTTCTGTGTTTTTTTGTTTGTTTTGTTTGTTTGTTTTGGTGGGGTTTTTTGGTTTGGTTTGGTGGTTTTTTTGGTTGGTTGGTTTGTTTCGTTTTTCGACTTGGAGTGTATCTCTGCTCTCTGAATGCATTTTGTGATGGTCTCCCAAGGTGAAGGAGAACTGACATTTATTGTATTATATCTATACTTCTGTTCTCTCTTTGGAAATGTGTGACAGAATTGGGAAAGGATGCCTGTCTGTGCTCCCTGTCTTACCCTGTCTCTCTTACTCCTATGGAAGCAATGCACATTTCATGCAGTTCCCATGACTCAGTCCAAAAGGCACAATGAGGACTCTCTAAGCCCTGTGTACAGGCAAGAGGTGCTGAAGGATTTCTTAGGTCACTAAAAAGAAGCAGTTCCCTATGCTGTTGGTGCTTGGTGAGTACTTGCAAGGATTTAGGAGGCTGAAGTTCAGCCACCCACTCAAATGTGGGTTCTTGGGGACTCAAACATCAATCAACAGTTGCTTGCTGTTTTCTCTTTTTGGCATCTCACTTATTGTACAGAAACTGAAAAGGGTCATGACAAGCTAAGGTTGCTCTCTGAGTCCTGCTGGTGATTCTTGTTAGAGCTCCTTGGTCAGGGTTAGTTGTACTTTCTCACTCCAGAATCCTGGGGAGAGGGTTCATACAGCATAGGCAGAGCCAGAAATAAATGTGCTTTTAGAAGGCAATATGATGTCCATAGAAGGAAAGAAATAGCTGGATTCAGCCTGCAGGAATGACAGAATTCTTTGCTATTACCTTCTGCCCACCCCCTCAGCAAATGGGATATTGAATATATTTACCAGTTTTATATTTAAAGTTCAATCTTTGTGGGCCTGATGATGAGCATTAATGCTGTGTTTTCTTTAATTTCTTAGTAAAATATACATTTGTGATACACTGAGCATACTTGTGTGTGGTACTGTAAGGCTTACTAGCAAATGCAGCTCAAGTTTGCCTGCAGCTTGCAGTTGCCATTCATTCAGAAGGGCTAATTCAAATGACCAAAATTATCCTTTTCAAATGGAGCAACACTTCCAGGAAGAGAAGATGTAACTGAAAACTACTAGGCAAAAGGCAGCACTAATATTGGGGAAAGGGGGATCTCTTCTCAAAAGTAATGCAATAGGTGGTTTAAGCAAGATATGAGGAAGAAGGGTAGTCTGGTCTGAGCAGAAAACTAATACATTTTAATTAAAGAAGTTCCCATATAATGAAAGTGGTTTGTTGTGGGATTGGGGGTGGGGGGAGCACAGAGGGGTTTTTCTTGTTTGTTTTGGGGTTGGTTTTTTTATCATCTCCCTCCTGATACATAGCCTGAGCAATAACCTGATGGTCTGCTTTAAAGGAACATCTCCATTCACTAAATCAAGGCATAGTGCTATAAATTGCTAGTTAAATAATCAAATGTTTTACTGTTAAAGAGGCTTTTAGTTACAATTTTTATTTAGTAGCACTCTTTTGAGACTGAGTTGGCTTTTTCTGCAGGGGGTTTGGCTCTCTGATATTAGCCATCTGAGATGAGTTTCCCATCTGAATTTCCCAGTGATTTGTTTGTCCTTCTGTTCAATGGTTTATATTTCCATTTGGAATAAGGACTTTTTGCTTAAATGTTTTTGTCCATGACCTTCTCATTATCTTTCCCCTTCTCATTATCTTTCCCTTTTGTGTGTTTGAGATATATTCATGGGAGTTTTGTGTACAGCTGACTGCTTGGTAACTTTTGATGTGTTAGCTGGTAACAACACCAAAGGCATTTAATATTTGTAATGTAAAAGGCAGGACTGCCCTTGACTTATTGACAGCAGTCAATGCCAAGTCCAGTGTCAGAATAGCCACAGCTGTTATCAGGTGTGGAGGCAGGAAAAACCTCATGGTCGATCTTATGTAGGATCTTATATGTGCTATATAAAGATTATTCCTCTGAAACAAAATTGAATTTCATAGTTAGATGGGAAATGGACTGGATGTATTCTTGGTGACCAAGGGAAGAGTTTGCTGTCAAACAAAGCTGGCCAAAATCTGTTTCTAGTGATATGTTTTAGAGTTTTGCCACTGACTTTCTTCTATTTGTTGCACAAGATTGAAGTTTGGCTGTTTTGACATTACTATCTTCTTGATCAGTTATGTGAACCTGACATTGAGACCTTTCTTTTGCTTAAAAATATTTCTATGAGGAAATTTGAGCTTGCTGTATGTGCTTAATACATAAGTCAAGTATCAGGAATATACATATTCATTCACTAGGTTATGAAACTGTCTTTTGCCTGGGCACTATTCTGATTTTTCTAGTGAAGTAGGAATATTGGCAATCCTGGAAATGAACATGTTGCCATTTCAACATTGTGCAGATGGGTACAATTTCCTTAATTAAGTTCTCTCATAATCAGCCTCTGATCTTTTTTTACTCATTACCATGTCTTAATTTATAGAAAGTTTCCTTTTTAAGTGGTTTTAAATGGAGTTCAGCTTTCCTGAGGTAGGCTGCAGTGCCACTTTCTGGGCAGTGTTTAATGGGTCTTTTCTTTATCAACATGAACTATACCCTGCCCAACCTGTCTGAACATAGTCCAGTTCTGGGTGTGTTTTGTAACTAGAGAACTGAAAATGGATGGCACTTTACGCTTTCTTACAAATGAGTAAATATCTCTTAGTGGCATCTCTGGACCCAACCTGAAAAAAAAAAAAACAAAACTGTCTTATCCCAGTTCCTTTGAACAGCTCAAAATCATCTCTTCTTCCTTCCCTCTAGTTTTAACTTCAAACATAATTACAATTTAATTATGAACATGTTCTCTTATGCAGACAGAGATAATGATGAGTAACATGGTACTCCAGTCTCACCTTTCCAATGCAACCTGCAGAAGAAACTGTGCATTACTGCAGTCTCTAGCTGTTCTTCAAGAAAATAGCAGAGGGACTTGGGAATCCTGACTTGCTGACTGTATTCTAGTCTTTGGAATAAGGTAGGAGGGAATATAGTTTACCAGTTAGAGCAGAGGATGGGTGACTTAGATTTCTGGTTCATTAAGTATATCCTCTGTGCTTGTCTGTGTGGTATGGAAGAGCAGTGTGAGACTCTGAAGGCTGACTCTCTGCTTAATGTTGGTGAATCACGTAATTATTCTGGGTGGGATCCAGACCTCATCAAAGTTGATGCCAGCACCCTTATTTTAGATTCTGAATGTCTATTCTTTCGCAGTCAGGGAGATTGATTCCTATGTAATCATCTGGTTTTGGGCTAGATTTTTATCAGTCAGTCATCTTTGCCTTATGTGTCACAGATGCATGTGGTATTTTCCAAAATTTGACAGTCTGTTAACATTTGTTCTTGTCTCCTCTTTCTCTCCCTGCGAGTGGGTAGGCTTAAACTGGTGAATTTAATCCATTGAGATAGGCAGAGTCCCTAGGATGAAAGAAATGTAATACAGCAATAAAAATGGTGAATGAGTTTGAGCTCCCTTTCTAATTAAAGGAGTGAAATCCATCTTTTTTTTTTTTTTTTTTTTTTTTGTGTGTGTGTGTGTTTGTGTGATGGTAAATTTCTGTGCTTAGGTTAGGGGACCTCCTCATACAGTTCATGTACAATTACCTAACCTCTTTAAATCATGCTGTACAGCAGTCTGTTTCTTCCACCTTTCCCTGCCCACCTTAGCTAGAAGTTAAGCAGCCGAGTTGTCTAAAATGAAACTTTTAAGATACTTAAAATATACTCCTTGGTTTTTGATATCTTAAAAATATTCAGAAAAGCTTCCATAAACTCCAGTGTCTCAGTGTTACCTTTTTTTTTTTTTTTTTTCATCTGCCAGATTAATGAAATTGGTGCATGGACTATGTATACGTGACCTGGGCTGACCTTTCACTTCTCCACTGGCTTCATATATTCCCATATCTGTGGATTTAAGTTTCATTTAAAGTGTCCTCACCTTCTCTTTTGCTTCCAAAAATCTTGAACTAGTCTTTTTTCCTTGTCATATCACAGGCATCCTCTTGTCTCTATGACATTTTTGTCTTGAGCTACTCTCTGCTGAAGTTTCACAGGCATCATATTGCTGCCAAATAGTGGGAGAAGGGTCTGTGAGAGCTCTACCTCTGAGGAGTGCCACAGCCTTCTCAGATAACTGTGCTTGTCTGAATTTTACAGCCTTAAAATCCATATTCATCACATGCATTTTTTTCCTTGGACTGTTATCTCTTGAGTTCCATATTTATCTGGTCCTGCCAGACTCTGCCTGTCATTAGCTTATGGTTTGTCTTTTGTCTTTGGTCTCATTCTGTACTTTCAGCTGTCTGTTCTTTTCCAGGGGTTGTCTTTCATCTGAACTTGAATAGCTACTGATTTTTGCTTCACATTTAACCTTCTCTTGAAATATTTGTCCTTCCAGAATTTTTGGCTCTGGTTTGCCTTCCATTATCACCTTTCTTCCTTCTCTTTCCCATGTGACATTTTCCCAGCATATGCTTATCTGTTTGTGCATTCAGGCCTCCTATCTCAACCTTCCTTGCAGAGGAATAGTATAGGTTTTCCAGAAGTTCATTCTTCCACAGGAAGAAAATACTTTTTCACATGTCACCTTTCGAGGCAGTCTAAAGCAGTCTGTGATAGAATAGCTGAGGAATATCACTGCTTTGATGTCCCACCGAGGATGAGTTTGAATAAAAAATGCTTCTGAGATCATCATTTGAGTGGACGAATTTACAAACTTGATGATTTAAAGAGGCACTTCGGTAATCTTACTTTTGGCTATTAACTTTTTATCTTGACGTACTTTAGGAACAACCAATTAATTTGGTGACATGGCACTTATCTGTGAAATGATGTTACTGTCACTGTACAGAGGCAACAGAAGTTGATTCTGTGCCGTGTTGGGTACAGTGCTGAACACTTTACAGTCTTCTTTTGTTCCATCTCTAACCATTAATATGCATGTTAGCTGATGGTGAAATGGAGTTATGGAAAGCAACAGTAATTTACAAGTGTAGTGTTTTTGCACCATTTAGGACAGGAAATGCATGATGCACACAGACAGACCTGAACTGACTCTAAGCTCTTAGGAGCTTAGAAATCAGTGGCAGTAAAGCTGCAGTGTCTCAAACTTGAGAACATGTTATCCACCTGTGTCAGTAATCAGACTTCTAAGCAGGCTTAGACAGCTTCTGTGAAAGGCTCTGCTGTGATCTCTCTCAGTGCTCTTTTATCCATGAAACCTAAATTGAAGTTAGAAGGCCATGGCTTCACATGCCACAATCAGATCTTTCATTAAAGCTAAAAATAACCATAATTTCTCATATAGCAAGAGTGTTTAAAGATACCTCACTGTCCTTTTGGAGAAACATAGTTCATACATCTGTCTTCATGTTTCCTTGCTTTTACTCTGCATGAAGGGTCTTTTGTTTTTCCTGTACCTCAGTTCCTCTGTGTACCTGTATCTATGCACCAGTGTTCCTTGGAGCTTCTTAGTCATGAAGGGCTATGGTAAACTGTGCCACCCTTTTGCATCTATTTTGCACTCCACTGCATTAGCCTAGTTAGCATTCATCAACCCTGACCCCTTCATCTAATGACTCCAGCTGTCTCAGCTTCTCTGCTGACAGAGCAGGAAATGCATGGAGGGGGGTTAGAAGTAAGTCACTAGATGTGGCAGAACAAAAGGGTGTTCTGCTTAAAACATCAGTGGTCTAGACTTGAAGACTGACAATAGGAAAGATGAAATAACCAGTCTGCTTGTGTGGCTCCCGCTATACAATTAAAAATCATAGTAACACAGATACTATTATCCTGCCAGTAGAGAATAAAGAACCAGTAGTGATGAAGTTGAAAGAACACGGGCATGAGCACAGATATAAATACCCAACCTGTCCTGTGGTCACTGTGAAGTAACTTTGGTGTTACTACTGGACTAATGTCCAGCTGAAATCCTAACGATGGTAAGAAATAAACTGCATATAATTTTGGAAATCTTGGTCCATATAGGTGGTTCTTCAGGAGGTGGAATCCAAGATGTAGTCATCTGGATGTTAAACCTCAGTTGGTTTAACCAAGTCCTCAGTTGAGGGGTCATAGACTCATGAAACAGCCCAAGTTGGAAGAGATGACGAAAAATCATCTAATCCAAACTTTTATGGAAAAGGAGCCTTAGATATTAAGATTATCTAGCACAGTGGCCAGTTGCATCTTGAAAGCCTTCAGTGATGGGTTCTCTACCACATGCCTGGGGAGGTTGGTCTAGTGATTGATTCTGCTCACTGTAAAAATGTCTTTCATATATCAGGATGAAGAAGTCTTTAATTTATATTTAATATCAGATTCTGGCAAACTTTAAGCATTACAAATAGCTCTAGACATGTTACTTTCGTCTTCTGAATATCTTTATTCCTGTGCAGTTTGTGTTGTTGGTTTGTTGTTTTTTTTCCTCTTTTCTTTTTTTCTTTTCATGTCCCAGCACTAAAAAATCCTTCAGAGGAAAAAAAATTCCTTAAACCCTTACTAAACTCCTGGATGGTCAGAAGCTGCATGTTGGGTTTTTTCCCTTCTCTTCTATCTCTTCTTCTTCCTTCCCTCTCTCCCCCATGATAGCAAACATAATGAACAGTATATAACTGAACTGAGTGCAAGCGGAACAGTTTTATCAGTGCACATTTCCCTTTCCTAAACAGTGAAGGGTACTTTTGGAACTGGCTGGTCTGCAAACATTCCCTTTTCCCTGAAACCTGGTGCCTTTATACAAGACTTGAAATTCCTGCATGTTTTGTTATATTATTTTTTTCATGATTCTTGCAGTACTCACCAGTAACAGTGAGAATGTTGACCATCATCTTCACGTTGTACCTCTAAATGCAAAAGTCTTAAGAAAAGGCTACAACTTTACTTTTGTTTCGTTTTGTTTTGTTTTTATGGCTTTCATACCTTTTCCACTGAAGCTGTTCCAAAGCTGCTACCCTCTGTAAAAGTGGCATGGAAGTGATGACATGGCAAGGAGACAGACATTAAAAATAGCATGACCTAGGGACCATTCCCCTTCTCCTATGGTATCTGAACTTGAAAAATTGTCTGGATTTCTTGCTGTCCAGAGGCTTCAGAATTAAAGGGAGTTGTGCTTTTTAACTGAGCTTTTCTCGGAGAACAAAGCAAATGAAAGTGTCACTTGTGAGATTGAGACCAACGCAGCAAGTTGGAAAATCTAATAAAACTGTTCTTGTGTTTGGAGTTGCTCTCGGTCCTTTTCTCTCTGTACAGGTGGCTAAGTGTATTTAGGAAAGAATATCTGTCATCGGTTTGTACTTTTAGCTGAACATTTTGGTGGCACTTTAACCCTGATAATGAAGCAAGAGTTTCCATTAGCAGACCTGGAAGATTGGCATAGGTGTTATTTGGTATGTTTTCTTTCTCAGTGTTTGAAGCAATGCATAGTGTTTCTTTTTGCTTTCAGGCTAAGCCCAAAAAAACCACTAAAACTATGTAGCTCAAAACAGTGTTGATTGATTGATTGATAACTATCCTCCTTTATCTGGTTTGACAATGAGGATTCATAGTTGCAGAGAACCCTTTCTTCCCAGCTTCCTCAAGGCATGCCAGTCCAATGTTAGGGTTGTCAGCCCAGGGCTTAAGATGTATCAATATTTGTCAGTGGTAGCGTTTGGTAACATTTGATTTCTGCTGCGAGTTTCTTGTCTGTTCAGAATTGATAGAGATGACAAAGTCATTGCCTCTCTCTGATGCAGAACATTTGTTAGCTGGAATAATTTCTTGTTACTAGAAAGCAAAACCAGCTTTTAATTCTGTGCCTGGAATTCCAGTGGCACCTGCTGAACAGTGTCCGAGGCTCTGTTGGTGGGTTAGAAGTTGGAGGGACAGGATATGGAACCCATGACACAGCTTTGGAGTACTAGAGAAGATAGTTTCTGTGGTTTTAGGGTAATTGAAAATCTTAGACTGGTGGCAGCACTGAGCAGGCAGAGTAGCTGTTCACATTTCCAATCCTTTGTTTCATTAGATGGTCTAGAATGCTCTAGAAAATAATTAACGTCTGCGAAGGAAGACACAGCACAGAAAAGCACTGGTTTGGGTTCCAATCGAAACAGCCAATGGCTTAATAGCAAAAAGAAGCCATCCAAGACCCACAGCATCGCTTCAAAGCCTCAGTTGATGCTGTCATATACAATGAAATGTACATAATCCTCCCCTTTTTTATCAGAAATGACTGGATTGCATTATGAGTGTCAGAAGTCCCAGGTTATTAATACAGTACAGGCAAACTGGATGAGAGCCTGCAGAAGCCTCTGTCTTCTTCCACAGTCATCAAATGACCTCACTGTGGTTTTGACTCTGCTGGTGTTCACAGGAACACAGATTCCCAAGAATTCTCTTAGAAGATGGTTGTCCCACGATTAAAGCATCTATGTATCCTTCAGGGTCTCAGTCTTCATGGTTTAAGCCAATTTTAGTAAACATGCTGTTTTCCCTTCTTTAGAAAAAAAGGAAAGGAAAAAAAAAAAGAAGAAAAAAAAAAGCTAGAGCTGTTCCTGGAATATACTATGACTTCATGTCGGCATGAAGTGCCAACATGCACATGGAATGGAAGAGCAGCAAGAAAAATGGCTTTTTCAGCTTGGGTGGTATTTTCTACATGAGAAATATCACTCTCTTCTGCCTGCCAAGTTATTGCACTCAGGCTCTAAATCTGTGTTTTGTATACAGAGGAGAGGTAAGAATTGCATGTGTGTGAACTTGTGTTCCTGCCTTCATCCTGCCTGATCAACATGTGTATGTCTGAATATGTGAATAGGCGTGCAATCACACACTTTTATCCTGGGATACATGAACACATGCTCATGCTCTTCTTCATCGTGGATCTGCAAGCTTCCTAGCATGATGCTGTGCATGCACGTCATTGTACAAACCCACAACCACATCCAACGCTCTCTTCTTCTAAACAGGGGCAACAAACACTTTTTATTTCGAGCAGAAATCATGTAACTTGGACCTTAAACATACTTTGATGTTTTTGCTGTTTTTAAAAACCCTTACTCAGCTGCTGTGTTGTGAAATGTGGCTCTGTGAGAATCTCCTGACTCTGAAATATGAGGATGTTTTTCATTATTTATTTATTTATTTTTGCTGATCAGCAGTGGGATTTTGTGACCTCCAGTTGATATCTGTACACTACATCTTTTATGTGTGTGTTAGTGAGACAGTACAGTGCCTCCAGGAAATGCATTCTTTTGCAGTGGGCCATATGGGTAGCTTTGCATTTTTATGATGAAGATGGGAAGATAAGGTTTGTTTCTTGCTTTTTCTTTCTTAAAACTCTTTTATTGCATTTTGTCCCTGCACATAGTTGAGGCATTCTAAAAACGTGCCTGAGATAAAGCAGAGCTTAGCTTCTTAAACAACATTTGCAACAGACTGCTAGATGTTTTTGAGGTGGCTTCCCTGTTTAGAAAGACTAGTTTTTCTATGTTGGCTACTGTTAAAAAAATGAATAGCAAACAAACCAGCCTAACCTCAACAGGTATGAAGTTGAAGACTAAGTAGTTTTCAGTTATCAAGATGGGACTAAAACAAATACTAAAAACCCCACCAAGTAGTCTTCTATCCAAGTGCGTGCAGGCACTCGTCCTGTGTTCATGGAATGCAGAGATCTTAGGATATCAACATGAAAATTATAGGCTTCTATTGCTTTAGATAAAGGAGTAACTTGGCTAGTTACTTCTTCCTACTCAAATGGATCCATGTGCTGGAGGGAGAGAAATGTTCACATGCTAAGCCATTATGTTTAAATAGGAAATAGGGAGCTTATGTGGAAACTTGGACAGTCTTCCTCAAACTCAGGGGAAGTAATTAGTACTGTAATAGTGCAGAAGGCTGTTTCTGGCCTGTATCTTACAGATATTACCAACTGTTGCTTGAAGACAGGCAAAAGGACTGCTCCATAGCAGATGATATAGAGAGGATTGTGCTATACCAACTCTGAGAGGAAAAAACCTGAGATCTTTACTGCTGCTTCTAAATTCTTCTTACCTGACAACCAGCTGCCCACCTTAAGCAAACACTTGTGTTATTTGGAGACCATTTTATTCTTTGACCTTTATTTCAGTCCTGCTTTGTCCTCTTTTCTTCAAATACATACTTCATGGAGAAACTGCTGCCCCCAAACTAACAGTTGGGTTCTGTCTCCCACTTAAAGTTGACTGTGAATAAGAACTAAAAAAAACCCTACTCTGTTTTTCTATCCTTGTTCTCCTATCCATGTCCCAAATGGTATTTTCTCCATATAGGAACAACGCTTAAATCTATCTCTAGCTACCTGGAAAAACAAGCTTTCTGGGGCTGCATTTTTTGTGTATGTGGTTGGGGTTTTTTTTTTGTTTGTTTGTTTGTTTGTTTGTTTGTTTGTGTGGGTTTGTTTGTTTGTTTTTCCACCAGTTTTATAAAGTGATTTTTTCAAATTTTGCATGAAGTGAACACAGTAAACCAGAATTCCTAGTTCTCTAGAACATCCCTGTTTTCCTCATTGAGAGATTTTATTACAGCTGATAATCCAGGACATTTCTGGAGACATATTCACAAGTTACTTGTACAGCCAAGTACAATGTTCTTCTCTGTGTTTTCTTTAACCCCTCCCTGGTTCCACTGTACCTTCTTTTCCTTGACTGTGGTGGGGCCCTGTATTTCAGGACCTTGCACTGGCAACTTCACAGAAATCAGTATTAAATTGTTACAGAGAGGGCAAGGTTAGAAAATCCTGTTACAGTAGCAAAATGTAGCAGTTCAACTGTTGTGCCAATAATCATTTCACCTGGATTCTCATCTCTAATGGAAGCCAATGAATATTCTCCTGCATTCCTTGCACAAGTAACTTGCCAGTTACAAGGGTAACTGTCCCTGCTCTCAACTTCTGATCAACTTACATCTCAAAGAATAATGACTTTGGCAAGGAAAATAGAAAAGCATTGTGCTGAGGAAAGGATGAGCTAAGCTTCACAGTGTTACATTCTCTTCATCCTATACAAATCACACAGTTTAAGAGTCCCATATTTCATACTTATTGGTCGAGACAGTGTTTCTTGTCCTGTGTCCTGGAGCCATTCAACATAATTTCAATCTAAGGAAAACATGTGTCGTCCCCTCTTCCCCCCCACCTCCCCACTCTCTTGCTGG
>JANIJG010011593.1:6856-20906 GCA_024611175.1 Megaceryle torquata | reverse complement strand
AAAAAACCAAAAAAAAAACCAAAAAACACAACACTAAACCAAAACTAGTTTTCTGAATTACCTCTTTAATTTAAAGGAAACTGGTTGTTCCAAAAATGAAGCTGATCTTGAAAGCAGGACACTTAGGTTCTGTTTGTAGCTCTGCAGATCCTGCTCTGTATACTTCTAGTTTTTTGATTTCTAATTATTTTTCTTTATCTGTGAAATAGGGAAAAGGGAACTCCTTTAAGCCATAACCTGAGACTAAGTTCACTGATGCTAGTAAAGCATTTACTGATCCTTTGATTAGGAGGGTCAGGTGGAAAGCTTGGTCCAGAATTTGAGTGGCTATCAAGCATGATTTGATGAAGTATCACTGGCTGTTAAGAGACATCTTCTGGCCTTGTCTAGATGGGAGTCAGAAAACAATATAAATTATACACGCAATGGCAGCTCTGTTTCCACCTCTATGAGAGATAGTGGATGAGAAGTTACTGGGTGAGATTCTTCAGTTTGTGCTCTGTAAGAGGTCAAATTTTGACAATCATAATGGTCCATTCTGACCTTTGGGTTACAGGAATATCTTTCTATTGGGTGGTGGGGACTGTGAGCTGTGCATTTACCCATAAATCATGAAGCTTAGAGCTGACAGTGTATGAAACAAATAATGTCCTGAACATTAATGAGAGCAACACTTGCAGGGGGCCTTATAGACAAGACTAGAGGAGGGTAAATGGGCTGATCCAGAAGGAGGAAGTGCAGCCATTTCCCTGCATCTGGCTTTTCTCTGACATCTGTATTAGAGTGTTTAGATTCTTGGAATGGACCTTGTGGTATAAACCCTGGTGTGTGTAGATACTGTAACCAGTAAGTAGCAGTGCTAGCCTGGTTTGGTGAACTCGGTGCCTAGTACTTTGTATGAATTGAATTTGTTCATCCCATTATCCACTTGTTCTCTGTGATGCCGTTCTGGGTGGTCCAGTATTAGCAGTGTAGAGGAAAGGTGTTGCTATGACTGTGTGATCATAATCAATGGGTTCAAAGTCAAACTCATCCTTCTGAGGTGAACAATGACTGTAACTGAGAACACAGAGGAAGCATAGGAGAATATATTTAAGGTCAGAGAATTTCTTGTGCTTTCTCTGGGCTTGATGCCTAGTCATAGAAGATGTTGCCAATGCAGATTTGACTATTATTCTTTGTAACTAAGCTCCAATGGGGAGCACAAGGAGAAGCTGCCATTGCTCCAAGGAACTTCTGGTATAAACAAGCTGAGGATCTGATACAGAAAAATTTCTGGGAACAGTACTAAGTTGAAGAAGCAAAAGCGGGACTGCAGTTGTCTTTTATGCAAGAGATGTTAACAGTGTTTTACCGCTTGGAGGGGAAAGGTCTAGTGTTTCATGAGACTTGTCCAAATAGGGTTTCAGGCTGCACAAGGCATTATTGTGAGTTCCTTAAACACTTTCTAAGATGACTGTCTTGGTCAGGACATCTTTAACTCATCTTTAACTTCAACATCATCTTTAACTCCAAGGTAAACGCTAGCTTCCAGTTTCCTGAGGAAACTTTTTCATTCAGTATTGAATTGCATTTCACCCCTAAATTCAGTAGGAAGGTTGAAGTCAATATTGTGCCAATCTTGTTTCCCAGGGCTAAAGGCAGACATGCCACAAATGAATCCCTACCCTATCTCCTCAAACACACAACCCTCTAGAGGGACAAATGAAGTGTAAGTTGTCTCTCTCTGGAATGTGTAACAGTGCAATAGCATGCAAACATAAGCATATCTTCATCCAGGGGTAGACTCAACATATAATGTTGCCTCTGCTTTCTCTGCATGCTCTTTTGAAAGACTAATGTCCTCTCATCAGGCAAAGATGATACAGGAAAGCAGTGAGGCTTTCTGCTTGTCTTTGAAGGTGTACCTGTTCTGCTGGTGACATTAAGTACTTGGTTTGTTCTTGCCGGGTAGCTTTAGGATGTCTGCAGCAATGAGCTTTTGGATTGTTTCAGTACCTGTCAGTGGCAGTCAATCCAGAATTTTGGTGGTTAACATAAAAGCACATCATACTGTAAGACAACAAACTGCTGTAATACTTCAACCTGCATTTCACCAGAGGAGTGGGGGGGGGGGTTGGCTTGTGTATGGTAGCTAGAAAGCAATTAGATAAGGATTATTTCCATTTGAAAACTTAAATACAAGTAAAGAAGCCAGACATTGTTTCTGCAAGCACATGCTGAAAAACAGTGAATCCAAATGCAGTTTTCTTAACAGTGCCATCAAGAACAAATCTATTGACCATCTGCAGTTTTATTTTTAGAAATGAAAGGGTCCTAGGCTACTGTAGTTGTTCCAGCACACATAATCTGAGAGGAACAAATATTCTGGTTTCCTCAGTCATTGCATGGACCTCTGGTGCACCTATCTTTGCCTGTGTCTCTACTCAGGTACCATTATATAGTGCTGGTTTTGGACATCTTATTCTATTTGCTTTTCTTCTCTGCAAAATCTCAGTTCATAAAACAAGCTGAAGAATGTTAACAAGGGATGCTTCTCTGACAGCTGTGTGATATGCTGCTATCTTGCATGTGAGGAATATGCACGGAGTCCTCCAAAGTTTGTGTAGACACGATCCATGTGCCTTGTGAAGACACAGGGGAATTGTGTTATAAGCCTCACTTTCCAGGAAAAGTAGGATCTAAGTCCAGGCTTAACTTCTCAGCACAAGAAGGACATGAACCTGTTGGAGTGGGTCCAGAGGAGGGCCACAAAAGAGATCAGAGGCCTGGAACACCTCCCCTGTGAAGAAAGGCTGAGAGTTGGGGTTGTTCAGCCTGAAGAGAAGGCTTTATAGAGACCTTGTTGAGGCCTTTCATTACTTAAAGGGGACCTATAAGAAAGATGGGGACAGTCATTTTAGGAGGGTCTGTTGCAACAGGAAAGGGGGTAATGGTTTTAAACTAAAAGAGGATAGATTTAGACTAGATATAAAGTGGGTTTTTTGGTTTGGTTTGGTTTGGTGTTTTTTGGGGTTTTTTTTTGTTTTTATTACAATGTGGGTGGTGAAATGCTGGAACACATTGCCGACAGAGGTGGTAGATGCCCATTCCTGTAAACATTCAAGGTCCATTTGGATGGGTCTCTGAGCTCTGAGCAACCTGCAGTAGTTGAAGATGACCCTTCTTGCTGCAGGGGGGTTGGACTAGATGACCTTTAAAGGTCCCTCCCAACCCAAACCATTCTGTGATTCTGCCTTGCTGGCTTTATGTTCCTCTCATAGCTTTCATCCTCATAACAGCTAAATGAGATAAAACTGGAAGTTTTGGTCTGTCATTATTAAGCAATTCTAGAGTAGAGCTAAAGGAGCTGTAGCCTGAGAAGAGAGGGAGGAAAATAGTATCCAGCAAGTATGGCAGAACACGTTTTGGTTATAATACGCTTATTTTGTATTTAGAGTAGAATACCAATAGATGTGTTCTTGATTGTCCTCTGTTCAGATCCAGACAAACATGGCACTAATCAGAAAACACTCACAGGTGTTCCGTGTGCTGTATAAAATGCTTTCCTGTCACTCTCCTATTTACTTTGCATGTATCTGGGAATTGCAAAATCTTTTCCTGCAATCTTACAGAAAGTTTGGGTTGGATAGTCCAGGATTAGTCAGTCAGGGAGCTGAGAGAAGTTGTCAAGGGTTAGGGCTTGGCCAGCCACTAGAGAAATGACAGATGCCCTCTATTAACACCTCTGCCTTCCTCAAGGGGAAGAGAAAGGGAATAAGGAAGAAGGACTTAGGGACTGGAAAAGAATACAAAACTGGCTTTAATGAAAATATTAACAATGAAATGAAATGTATACAAATATATACAAACCCACTATTGAACACAACCCCCTGATGGCAATTATGTCACTATCATCACTGATGCTGTGGAGCAGTAACTGGGGAAGTCCCAGTATGGACTCAGCAGCGGATAGGAACCAGATTCTGGAGCTGGATGTTGGGACTGGATTCAGCAACATACAGATTGGGATCAAAGACAGAAGGACGGACAGAGTCCTCCTTGGATGCCAGCCATTGAAGAAGATAACTTGACCCTCGTGACACCTCAGTTTTATATTGACTATGTTATAACTGGGATGGAACACCTTGTTGGTCAGTTTAGGTTCCCTGTCCTGGCTGTTTATCCCCACAGATGAAGCCTTTTACTTTCTTCACCCCCAACATGGTGCAGACACCACAAAGATTTAGCAGTGATCTTGGTTTGCACAGGAGCAAGTATAAGTAAGAGCCTTTCTGCAAACTGATGCTTGGTAATAATTATAAATGTTGAGTGTTATCAATGCTAGAAGCAGACACTGTCTGCAAAACATGCCATTCGTTCAGAAAGTGCAGTTAGAGAAGACTTAGCTGAGAAGTAAAATCACTGAACAGAATTAGTTCTGTTCTAGCTCAAACTAGGACAGAAGTGCACGTGGCTTTGGCACATGTATGTAAGATATATCTTACAATGCTGCTGGCCATGGGAATTTCTGTGAGTAAAAAAAGATTTCTGTCTCAAGGGCTGTCCATATGGCCCCTTTCACCAGCACTAATTCCACTTAGATTAACTGCACAGCATGAATATGGGTCAATGCTTGGATTGTTGGGAGAATGAGTTCCTGCTTGTAAACTGCTTCCCACAGAAGTACTTGTTGGCAGCTGAGATCATAGTGCTCACACTCCTCACAATAACCCACTTTGAAATGTATTTAGAGTGGGGTCTTGGCAGTCTGCTTGCTGCTTTTTCATACAAAGTGCAGGCCTTGGTTTGTAATCCTACTCAGCACATCAAGGCATTTGCTGCTGGGCCATCATCTTCTCTGACTTTATGTAGCACAAGGCAAGACATCTGTGTTTGGACCAGCAATGCTAACCACTTTGGGCACCATTTTTCCCCCTCACTCTTTAGCAACAGGAGAGGAAGTAATCTTTCAAGTACTGCATTATTTACTACAGAAAAAAAAAAACCAAAAACTACTGGGCTGGTTTTGTGTTCACTATGTCCAGACTGCAAGTGGTGAAAGGATATAAAGAGACCCAAGTGGAAGAAGGGAAGGAACTGATCTCAAGGTGCCTCTAGCTCATGTGTCCATGGTTCTAGTAAAAATTGGTTCTTGCTTTTCTTTCTTCTTTTACTACTCTACTGGTGCCAAAGGCCCTGCATTGCAGTCAGTCATTCCTGAATTTGCGGCTAGTTTGTTTGTCTCCTATTATGTCAGGATGCCTTACAGGGAAAATAAAAATCTCAACCATAAATGTCCTGCTTCATAAAGTCATCAGAGCTACCAAATGAATAAGTTTTTTCTGGGTTTGTTTGGTTGGCTGTTTTTTAAGTCTGAAGTGATCTTCAGAACCCAGTTCCTTCTGATACAGTTCCAACTTTTTCCAAATTCACTCATACCATTCATAAAAAGAAATATTTTTTTACCCAGACCTAGAAGTGCTTTAAGTGCAGTCTACCCTAAGCAGTTAGAGCTATAGGTTAGAGGCTAGAACCTGCCCACATTGCAGTGAGAACAGAGGTAATATTTTGGTGTCACTAGCCCTCCCATGTTTGTCACCAGCCTCTTTCCTTCCCCTCTGGATAAACAATTTTTTGAGAATTGACCGGGATATGAATATAAGTAATCAGAGCACAAAATAACTGTGTTCCTTTAGATGCTGATGGTGGACTACAAGGACTCAGTAACTTGGACATAGCTTTGATGTGAAAATGTTTACAGCTTGCTAGGCATAGAAAGTTTACATGCCAGTTCTGGGGCTAATACTGCAGTACAGAAACAGGGGAGACAGTGAAACTTTATTCACTGGAGCTAAGGGCCTTCTGGACAGAGAATGCAAGGTTCATGCCTAGTGCATGCTCGGTGCCACCCTTCACCTTTGTACATTCAAGACATTGAGTGTTTATCAAGTAGCTTAAAACTAATGTGGACAGAGCAAAGGTGGATGTGGTTTTGAGCAGATAGTGAATCCTTATCTCATGGTCTTGTGACAGTGAAACCTCCCTACCATTCAGTGGTACAAGCTAGGGTTTCCACCATGGAAGTGCGCAGACTCCAACATGCTTTAACATCCTGTCTTCTAAGCAGTGCAGATGCAGAACTGAACATAACCTGAGGAAGTTTTATTTACTTAATGTAGCACATCCAAACCCAGTAACAGCTGTTTGTGCTGCACACAGTCACACTTGCAAATGAATTCCTTGCAGTTGTGAGAAATGGGGTATAGAGAGATGTTCTAATAATTGAGTGGTCTCCATGGCCTAGAAGATGAGTGGTCTTATAAAATACTTCTTATGCGTGGTTGTAAAACACTTAAGGATCATTAAAGAAGAAGAAATATTTTGGGGTTAGTTTTGTTTTGCTTTCTTTATGAGCATGCACTTTTTTTTTGAAGCCTTCTACTGCTGTTTTGAGACCACCCTACTAGGAACTTTCTTCAGTATTTTCCTATCTCTTTCTCCTTATGAATGCAGGAAGCACAAAATATTCTTCTGGCATTCGAGCTGCAGTTATTTTGAGCAACTCCAAACAGAGGGAAATGTGTTTCTGCGGTAGTTGCTGCAGAGAAAGAATTTTGCTGAAATGTCTCTCCCCCACCGCCCTTTGGTGGCTGTAGAAAAGAAGCCAGTGTTTGAGGCCCCAGCTCTGTGCATCTGCTGGATCAGTTTAGGCCAATTTCCCCCCCTCCCCCTTCCCCTCTTTCCATTAGCAAACTAGATATAAAACAGAAGCCATTGGATAAATAGGAAAAATGTGTAGCAGAGGAAGCCCTTGTGATTAGGGAGCTGTTAACCAGTTATTTCATGTCCGGCTTTCAGTGTATTTATAAAAATGATGCTATTCAGTGACACATCGAATTACTATAAATGGCATTGGCTCAGTTGCTTTCTCATGGAAGCCAGCTTGCAGTTTATATTTAACTTAGGCCCACTGATTATTTTTAAAGTTAATGTAGTATTTGTTAAAGATGCTACAGTGGCAGGCAAAGTGTAGGCAATATACATCAGATTTGCTGACTTGCTGACCCTGTCTTACCAGCACACTCCAGTCCTGCAGAAGCACATTGGGAGAGAGCAGCTTGGTCAGTGTTTGTCCGTTTGCTGCTTTCTGTTCTGGGGAGAGAGCTCATCGATGTGATTAGTGACAGCTGCAGTGTTTGGTTTAGTGATGTGGAAGCTTGTCCATTAGTGGCTGGCCCAAGACCCAATAAACTCCTCCTTCTCTTTTTTTTTTTTTTTTTTTCCATTGATCGCCAGCAGCCATCACATCGTTACATGCATTTATAATGTCCTCGTTGAGACTTCTCTGTGTGCACATGGTTTAAATCAATAGCTTTCCAAATAGGGGGAGCACAAGCACCAGTACTCCGTACCTGACTCCAACGATGTGCTTGTAAACTTCAGGGACAGGGAGAAGGAAAAATAGAGCTCATGGAAAAATGCCAGGAGGTGCTGAGTTCACACTATGCTTTGGACAAAGAGGCTAGGTTTGCATCATGGTCTAAATGTAGCAAGGCTCAGGCTTCCATCGATTTCTTTGGGAACAAATTTCACAAAACAGAACATGTTCTGCATAACATTGTGGCATCTGAGACAGATTCTCAAAGCTTCGCTTGTCATATTGAGGCATCTGGCAGGTTTAGTCCACTTGATGATCAGTGGCTAATAACTGACACCTAGTAGTGGGGAAGGAGACCGTTGCAAGCTTGGGGCAAAGGTTTTATCTTCCTTTATCTAGGGGATAGATTTCAGCTCTCATGACACTTGCTGGAGTTTCCAGATAGTCTTCAGGGCTATCATTCTTAGTAACTAAGATATCTGTGGGACTAAAACATTGCACAAAGTTAAAGACAGCTCTAGCCTGGGTTGCAAATTTTTCATGAGAATTTTATTTAAGTGCTAGGGAGCCATTTCTGTGCCAATTCAACACCAAGCATTCATTCTAAAAGCACAGGCTTCCAGTTATATTCCCTCAAAGACCAATATGTGTGCAGTAGCTCTACTGTGCATAAAATGGCAGAACCGGAAATCTAGACTGAACTGACCACTCCACAAAGTATTGACCAGCACAATATTTTTGCACTGGGACAAATAGATTATACAATCTTGGTATATCTTTCTCTTCTTTATTTTTGCTGATTCTGAGAGGTCCAGTGGGTCCATCATAGAAAACATCGCTTTCAGAGCATTCAGCCTGTCCTTCCTCGGTAGTCATGCAGTTTGCGTGTCTTGAGAGATCCTTCTTCATAATATTTATCTTTAATATTCTGATTGGAATGGAGAAGACAGCATTTGTTTGTACACTGCTGGGGTGAGAAATAGAGAGTTTCAAGTCATACTACAGGACAGCCTATTTGCTAACAGGCTGGTTTCTAGTCTGGAAATTTTTTAACCTACTTAAAAAGAAGTCTCTCTTGGCTGATATGTAATAGCAGATGCATTTGTGATGTCTTCTCTGTTTATTCAAGTATAGCTGTTGATATATAATTAAGAATAATTAATTAATGTTGACTTACTTTTAGTTTTACTGCTACTGTAGTTGACAGCAGAATTTAGTCCTTACAGCCATCTAACCAGGAAATGTCTTTGTGTTGTCCATGGCACAATTTCATCATCTGCCAGGTGAAGGGATGATTATGTTGCTTTGAAATTCTGTTTCCTAAAGAAAAAAACCCAAGTTTTTTGTGATCCAGTGCCCTTTCCTTGCTTCTTGTGTTTATTTGCTTATTTACTAATTACCTTGATTCAGTAACTTTGTGATTGTAAAAGTCCTTCCTGCGTGTTTACTACTTGCGTGGACTCAGCTATTTCAGTTAGGTAATGGAAGTATAAGGAAAAGGAAAGTAGACAAAAAGTCAGACTCTACTTGGTTCAGCATCCTGCTCACAGCCTAGCATGGTCACACTGGCATCCTGCTGATGGAATGTCCTGACATTATGGTGTTTATTTCCATCATAGCCCTGAAATGTAAACAGGACATCGTTGGATGCTAATCCAAGGGACAGGAAATGACCAAGAATCCTGGACTCTTGGTCTATTGGTAGGACACAAGGAAGTGAATTTTTACAGGAGAAATTGCATATGATACCAGCAGTGCCCTGGACAATACGATAGAGGAGGTGTTTTCAGGAAGGGTATCTGATGCATGTTTATGGGAAGGAACATGACATAGCACCAATGTCAAAAGAAGTATACCGATGTAAGCAGTAATTTGCAGGACATTTGTCATGTTATGATGCTCTGTGCATCCCATCCTAATGAGGTGAAAAATACAGAGAGAGTTTGCCTTGAGTTTGAAAAGTATACAGAATGAATGGCAGTTTATCACTGTGGTATTTATTTTCACCTATGCCTTGTAACACAAGAGTGAATTCTGCTGAGGAACATGAAAGTAGCAGAGAGGTCCCTGTAGCTTCTCTTGCTCCAGTCCTAAAACCCAGAGGGCAGAGATGGGAGCTAGAACCATCAGAGAATTGTTGGTTTAAGTGGTTTGATGCCCTAGAAAGCTAGCTGTGCTTCTCTGAGGCAGACATAAATAAATTACCAGGATAGTATTGAGGATGGTATTGAACATCCACTCATGGCTCCCTCCCCCATGAAATGGAAAGGGACATGCACAACTTGCATAAGATGATGCCTGCTGGGCAGTGTTTGGGGAAGAGAGAGATGAGCTGTGACAAAGCTGTCGCCACGTGCTGTGGGGTACGTGAGACTCACACTGCTGGAAAGAGGTTTGTGACTCACTTGGATCCTACTTGACACTTCCAAGGAGCAGCCACTAATGCCTCCTCTGTAGTACCCCTTGTAGTAGCAAAGACAGAACCGTGTTGTAATGAATATAAAGGGGGTCCTTTATTAAAGCTGCTAAATGCATACAGACCCTGTAATTCACACGGGCTCTGTAGCTTCCAGACTGGCTGACTGCTGCCTGATGTTGCCACACAAGGTCTCCCTAAGTCTTGGTCTGGCATCTGCAGCAACGAAAGCACTTGCTGAAGAGAAAATGAATCAAGTTTTCTGTTCTGTGTGTGTTGTGCACTGTTTTCTTGTAGGAACTCACCACACACTCTGCTTGATGCATTCATTTTGCAGCAAGGCATCGTTTTATAGTAGGCATCTTCTGACTGTTTTCACAAGCATCTTGCTGGCATGATTGCCAGCGTTGGTACGTTTTGAACAAAGCGTTCTGAATTGTGCCTCAGCTGTGCTTCTTGGGCTGGATTTCCATCCGGATCTGAAATTGGAAATTTATTACTTGGAACTGGTTTTTAAAGGTGAAACTGCCACCAGTTTCTTATTACCTACCAAGTCTGGAGGGCAGAGTCACATTCCTGATGCTGCTGTAGGTGTTAATGATTTCATCAACTCCAGAAGCAGAGCCCTGAACTCTGCTCTTGGCAGCTAGTAAAGAAGGGAAACTAACTTTCAAATATTTTGGTTTTGAAGTTGTTGTTTTTTTAATGGTGTTTACATTAGCAAACTGGAATTTGTGGGACAGACTTACTATTGGAACTAAGAGAATTTGTTGACTACTTAGTTCTTAGAAATCAAATTGATAGTAAAGCCTCAGTAGGCTGCTGGAACTGGTCTTGCCAAGCACCTCTGAAGTTGCGAAAGAACAAGAATCTGTGAGTGGGCCTGCTGTGGGTGCAGGACTAAGAGTTTCATTTGCTTGGTATGTTTTCTATGCCTCAAAATAACCAGGAAGGATACTATTATGCAGATCCCAAGATTTTTTCTATATTACTTTGTTGCATGCAAATAGCTCAAAAACCTTGCTCAAAATCTGGAGCCATACCAGTATGGGGGTTTTTGTTTTGTTTTAGAATAGCTGCTGTCTTGTGTCGTGCAGGAAGATGGCATTGTGAACAAGGACCGGGTTTTTAAATCAGAATTCACTAGCATTACTCTGGGCTCTGCTGCTTACTTGCTGTATGATCTTAAGCAGACCATCATTCTCTTCATACCTGTATTGTGATAGACTTGCCAGGTTGCCATGAGACATAACTTCTTCTGTTTTAAACTTAAATAACTCTTTTGATCCAAGAGCTAGCTGCTTTTCAAGTGACCATGGTAGATGTGACAGACTGCTGTAGAGGTAGTAAATGGAAGGTTATGGAATTTAACGTTGATTAATCCCAGGTATTGATGGATGAGACTCAAAAGCTTATCCTGTCATTATTTATAGAGGTGCTTAAAAGGTGACTTGTTGATCACAGTTTATAATTAGCTATACAGAGAACATTTGGCGATAGCATTCTTCAATCTAGGAAAAGTAAGTCATGGCCCAGGCTTTGGGAATTGAAACTTGGCAGAGGAAGCACAAATTTCTAAAGTGAGAGACAGTTTACTGAGGGTTGTGGTAGATTTTTCTGCTGCTGGAAATCTTTAAATCAAATGAGATGCCTATTGAAAAGCTATATTCTACTTCAGGCAGGAATTAATTTATGGCAATCCTGTGGTTTGTGTTATGCATGAGGTCAGACTAGCTGATTGGTACAACCCTTTCAGCTTTATAGTTCATAAGATTGTCTATCAGATTTGTCAGTATAAGTCTCATTGAGGCCAGTGGAAACCAAAGAAACTTTTGAGGCCAGTTTTACACTGCCTTCTTTCATATCCTTCATGCTTCCAGCCTGTTGCTCAGCTAACACACAGAAAGATCGTCCTGTGTTGCTTTTATCTTCTTATCTTCTGTACAGTGTCACTTAGCTTGCTATGTTCCAATCTGTCTTAAAACTGTGGGATGCTTCTTTTTTTGTTTTGCTTGGGTTTTTTTTTTTTTTTTTTTTGAAAGAGGAATTGAAAATTGAAAAGTGAGAAGGTTTGAGCATATCTAAAAGGCAGTATATCAGGTTGTGAGCACAGCTGGATATTCCTGCTCTGCTGTCCTATTGGCAATGATTGATATAGGACATTCACATGTATTTGTATTTATGGTTGTTTTTTTCTTTTTTTTCTTCCCCAAGCATTACAGCATTCAAAACTGCTCAGCAAAAGAAGGAGTCCTTGACTGCTGAGTTGCTGTCCATGCTTCATACAGTTGTCCAACAAGTCAAACTCTTACTTTTTCCCCTGTACCTTATAGCACATGGCAACTAGGCCAGTGGGACTTGTTTATTCCGTCTCCTACTGTTGTGCTATAGTACCTGTTCAGAAGGGATGAGACATCTCAGGGGCAAAGTAGAACTCAATATTCCTGACCAAACTAGCAGCTAAACAATTGCTGCTGCTGAAGGACTGCAGCTGGTAATAGCCTACAGGTGTTGAAGTTGGAGAGGATAATCACTTGGCTGTTTGAGTGACTAGTCTGAGAATACAGACTAAATCTTGGTATGCATTCATCTCCCTTACTGACACCAGTGGTTAGACTTTCAAAAGAGCTCAGTATGTCTCATGCAAATGTTTCCATTAAGTTTTTCCCATGATTTTTTTTTTTTGCTTTCCCAAGACAGCTCTTTCTCCTTTTGACCAGCTCCATTCCATAAGCTGTACTCTGTTTAAAAATTTGTCTCCTGTTTTGCCCTGAAATGGAAGCTGGATAGTTTTGTGGAAATCCACTCTTGATGGCAGGGACCAAACGGTCTTTAAAATTAAATTCTAATTATTAATTTCCAGTGTGTCTTGTACACACATGGTAAAGTTTGCAGATTATATAACCCTTTTCTTGCAAGCAACAGTGATGAAGGAGGTTAGGCTGTAGAGCAGACTGACAAGATCAGTGCAATTAAAGAAAGGATTTCCTGCATTTCCTCTAAATAGTAGAATGTTCCTTTTATGGCATGCAGTTGAATGGAAAAAGCATCAACTAATTGAGATGTTCTCTTCAATTAATCCCTGTTTTGAATGAATGCCCTGAAGGGCCACAAACAACTTGGAGAGGCCAGGTTAACTGTCTTTGCAGGTATCATTTCAGGTAAGCCTTTATAACTGTCTTGTACCAAATCCTTCTTGAAACTCTTCAGGGACTAGTTCCACAAGACTACAAAATGGACATAGCTGGATAAGCTCAGCTACTGCATGTGATAGACCTGTCCCCAAGGGAGGTTAGGCCATTTTGCTGGAAAGAATCTTACTCGCAGCATCTCCTAGGTGTAGTATAGCAGGAGAACGTCCTGAAGAGACAAAGCAGCTGCATGGTAAAGGACTGCCTGAAGAGAGAACACCTGGCTTTTGGTCCTTGGGGGTAACATTGTTTTCTGGCATAGGGGTGAACTCAGCCCTATTTTAGGATAACCTGAAAGGTAAGGTTTGCTTTTGGGTTTTCCCTAACATTTATGTCTTTAGAGATAAAAATCAAGCTGTCTTCAGGGGAAGACCTTTTGATTTTGAAATGGTTATGAAAAAGTCATCACCCAAGGGCTGTATTAGAGGCTTATCTGATAGATAATGTATGCAATGCAGGAGAGTGGCAAGTCAGGGCCAAGTGTACATTTACTTGGCATATGATGTTTTGGTAAATGGGAGAGTGTGTTTGATTTTAGAATCCTGTGGGGAGCAGCTTTATCTGCAGCAGCGGTGGGGGAGTTAATACCCTTTCCTTCAGACCTGTTTGGGAGGAGATGTGGAGTACCTCATGTGCTTTGAGAGAGCCACAGGCAAGAGAATAAAGTTAGAAAGTAGCACAGAATGGAGAGCATGAGGCAGTGAGGATGAGCTGCTTGCTGCTGGAAAGCTGTCATTTTCAACATCATGGTCTCTCTAGACAAGTTTCTGTGGAGACAGTCCCTAGTACATAAACTGTCAGATGTTTGGGGAGCTACATGCTGCTGAGCAGGAAATCACTCAAATTCCTTATCTTCCACACAACATGCTCAGGAGAAGTCTTGCCAGAAAAATTGCACCCAGACCTCAAGGAACAGGGCTTGACCTCTGGGAAAGGTTGCTGTTGGGTGGTTTTTGTTTTTTTGTGGGGTGTTTTGTTGTTTCTTTGGGGGGGGGGGGGGCAGGGGGGTGGGTTTTTTGGGTTGTTTTTTGTGGTGGGTTTTTTTTTTTTTTTTTTTTTTTTTCCCCTCTTGGGGTTTGTTTA
>JANIJG010011591.1:0-14620 GCA_024611175.1 Megaceryle torquata | reverse complement strand
CTTTCAGGATGGAGGTGTGTTTTGGTATTATAATGACATTATGACGAGCAGAATTCACACAAAGGACAGCACTTTGTTAAAAAATGACAGACTGTTGGCCCAGGGTGGCAAACAGGCAGCTTATCAGTCCTGTGGTACCATCAGGTTCCCATCTCTGCCGTGATTCCCAGAGCTTGGCTGTGGAGTCTTCACTCCACTGCCCCATGCTGTTTGCAGGCAGCGTTGTCCAGGGAACCACTGGGGAATGGATCGCATACCAGTTGCACTCCACCCTGGGAGCTTCTTTGCTATTATACCTTTCCTTAATGTGTGAAGAATGCTGTACCTTTAATATGATTTCAATTTCTAACTCATCTCCAGTCATTATTCCACACTGGGCTTTGTTTAAACAAAGAACAGATGAATGTTCCAATGCAGATTTATCTGACAAATACAGCTGTAAATCACAGCACACTGCTGGGAAGGGAGAGCAGAATAACCTACCTTAGGGATGGAGAGGTTCGCTTTGCAGTGATCTGGGTCAAGGCCAGCCACAATCAGTAGAAATCTGCCCCCTGGTTTAGGTAGCTTTTCTGTCCCATTGCAGATCCTCACAGGAGAAGCCTTCAGATCCAATCTCCTGAAAGAAAATATTACATGAAATCACTCTGCAAACTGATGTGGAAAACTGCAATCACCGGGAAATCATTTGGGCTGAACCCAAACTTCCACACAACCAGCAGGAAAATGGCTCCTGACTTTGGTAGGAGCATTCATGTCTTATGAGAAGCAGGTAACTAATGCTTTCCTGGGCTGGGACTTGAGCCATCAGTGAACAGGGTAGTATGAGGACATTTCCTGAAAAAGGCAAAGCGTTCAAGTGAGGAAGGGGTTTTATGGGACCAGAAGTAGGTGAATATAGCAGGACAACATCAGTGAGACATAATGGAAGATGATAATGGGTGGGAATTGTGGAAAAGGCTCCTAAGCCCATAAAGCTTCCTTGTCCATGTCTCTCGTGTACTGGGGAGCCCAGAAGGGGACACAGTACTCCAGGTGTGGCCTCCCCGGTGCTGAGTAGAGAGGGAGGATCACCTCCCTCAGTGTTCTGGTAGTGTTCTGTACAGCTCTAAGGTAACGTCAAAGAGGAACTCAATACTGTCTTCCCCTGTACTCCTGTTGGAGAACATGGCATTCCCTATGGGTATGACAAATGCCCGACCATAAACAGAACTGAAAGAGCTGTGAAAGCCAACTAGGTCATAAAAATTTGAAATATCCTAGGCTTCACAAGTAGAAAAGCAGACAAGGAAAGCTTTGTAATATTATTTCCTTTAATATGGTTCATATTTCACTTTTATTTCCTGGAAAGAAAGATACCAACAGACCATACTGATCTATGTCAGGAGAAGGTCCAGCCCTCACTAACATAACAAGTGAGGGCCAAGCCAGAACAAGCACTTTTCAGTATAATTACTTTGCATCAGCAATTTCATTTTATCATAACTGATACAAGTGAAGGCGAGTGAAAGGGACCTGAGAGCACAACATGGAAACAGCATGGCACATGAAAGGCTTCAGCTTTCTCAAAGATAGATCGAGTCTGTCATCTTTATCTGACACTAATGGGGACCTTTTTCATTATCACAGCCAAATTATGCCCTTGGCTACCTGCCCATAAATCTTTCTGACATTTTCCACTGGGAGCCAGAGGCAGATAATCTGAGGGCAGAATCTGATAGGGTAGAAGGACATAGGGAGGCCCCAATGGCACACACACCCACACACACCCTGAGAATTCATCCCCTGCCCTGATCCAGGCACATCTGCTAGCTGCAATGACAACAGCTCATCCTTTTCCCCAGATTTGGAGTGGAGGGAGAGTATAAGTGGGTTTGCTAGTTCTTATGAAAAATGGGCTTCAGCTTGGATTTAATTTTTGTCATTTGCGTGGCATCTTCTCACATGGGCTAAGGAGAGGTTGCTCACTTAAATATCATTGTTTACACCAGGATTTCAATAGAGTTTGAAAGGACTTACACTTTTAAATAGCTGCTGTTATTCTTTACAACTACTTTCAAATACAGCATTTGAGTTATATACTTGGGAAGGAACAGTATGTAGTGATCCTGACTGGGAGGCCTCTCTACTTTGAAGAGCTGGTAGTCCACACACCAGCTAACCCAGGCAGGTGCCTATATAAGCTTCCCATACAAGCTGAAATCAAATCTCTCTTAAAAAAGAGAGTATATCTGAAACAAACAGCATCATATGGTGGAAAAGGCTCACCAACTTGGGCAAAAAAATATGTATGCATGGACTAAAAAAGGAATTTTAAAGGAAAGTTATTTTGAGCACAAGATGAGCTTTAGATTTATTTTAGCATTTCTTTCTCTTGTAAAGATGCAAATGAGCCCACAACCCATAAATTCCAAAGCACAGATAAAATGCTGCAACATGCAGAGAGGCATTTTATAAATACCTGAAATCCAACAGGGAAATAGTAGTATAATTAAATGACACTCTACTGTGCAAGTGGTCTGGCCATACATCTATCCCATTTGGTTTGAGTGTCCACACCGTTATTCACAAGATTGCTTTAAAAATACTATGTCTAAATTTGAAGCCTGCTAAAAGGAAGCACAAATAGCAGTTTGGGGAAGAAGGAGACTCCTTTGCTTGTTTACCTTTACCTGTTCCTGTGCCTCAAAGATGGATCTGTGTAGGTACAAGCATGAGTACTGACAGTGAAAGGATAAGCATCTCTCTGGCAAGATGGGTAGCACTGATACAGCGGACAATGTGCCATTGCTATGCTTTGTTCATCTGTAATCACTCCTCTAGCCTTGATTTTGTGTAAAATGGTTGATTTTACACATTGACTTATATATTACTACAGGAATTGGGGGACCAATAATTACATTGCTTGCATTACCTTGCTGTTGTATGGGGCAGGCTGGAGAGCAGAACCAAATCAGGATATTATTATGTATATGTGATTGTAGTTCACAGGAAGCCCAAAGAAGACACTTAGAGGCCTGAAAGGTTGTTCTCTGTCAAAGATACAGACACCTGTTGTAAAGCCAGCATCACTAAACCCTTGAAAGGAAAACTCACATGCTGTATGGCCACCACGAACATCTAAGTAGCTGCAGGAGTG
The DNA here is from genome assembly GCA_024611175.1 of Megaceryle torquata. Lineage (NCBI taxonomy): Eukaryota > Metazoa > Chordata > Aves > Coraciiformes > Cerylidae > Megaceryle > Megaceryle torquata. Next base: position 11,481 of record JANIJG010011591.1, on the reverse strand, counting down.
TAGCAGGGATGGGAGATAAAGGGGAAAGAGTGCAAATATTTCACAAGGAGATGAGGCTCTTGCTGCTATCCTGACTGTCTGCCAGCTTCTGCCAGGGGTCTTCATCAATATTTTAATCCTTGGTCTATCCCATGACAAGTCTCAAAGGAATTAAGTTCCTGTATGCTTTGTGAGTATCAGCTCCTTCACAGAGGCAGGGTGACTTCAGCCATCCCCTCTTCCACCTGGCAGCAGCTGTCTGACCCCAAAGCAGAAGTATAGGTTGGGAAATCAACAGCCACATCACTCTATCATTTACAGTATGTGCTGCCTGCTCCTCAATTTTCATGTCAAAAGAGATGGGTAAGAAGTAGGGGGCAAGAAAAAACACACTACAGGGGAAGCAGGAGCTGGGACGAAGCTGAAGATACTGTGGCAGATCTATAAGCAAAGGAAGGGCAGCAGAGGTGCTGTGGACTGGGGAGGAGGCTTGTCCAAGGCTATGGGTCTGTGATCCTGCGGTACAGATGGTGCTGACAGAAGGAGGAGACAACAACAACATGGTACTGAGATGCTTGCAGTGGAAGTACAGGGAGCACTAGGGAAAATAAGGTCTCATAAGTATATATTTTTTTTAAATAGTTCAAATACACTTTCTGTTGTATTAAATACAGACTGTTAATAAGGTAATACCTGTTGCCATTCTCCCAGGCTTATTATGCACAGCTTCCTTTTGAGGGTGATTTGTGTCATCTAATTATTTGTGTCACATGATTAGATTTGGGCTTATGAGATAAACGATGTCTTATTCAACATTAGAGCTGACCTTTTATCTATATTTCAGGCACTTTATTACAGTTTGTAATTGATACAAAATTGAAGGTGCCCTTGGTAAAGAAAATAGTCCAGACCCTGTCTCCAGAACAAACATTTTGTTCCTGATCCCTTCCATGTTCCTAATTCAATCTTTTATTTTTAAAATATTTTAGATCTGATTATGTACTAATGCTACCAACTTTAGGCCACAAATCTAAATCACCAGCACTGAAAGGATGACTGGCCAATGTATTCGCTAATGAGTCTCATGCTTTTCCTTCCCAAACTCATTTATCAATTGGAGACAAAGGGGAAAAAAACAACAACAAACCAACCCAACATAAAAAAAAATACTGTGTCACTGAGCATTGTCTTTTATGGAGACAAGAGCTACTCATATATTCAGAGCAAGCTTTAATAATATATATATTTACACAGAAACAGATAGTGGTTGATTTTGGTTTTAATGAAAGGCATTAATTTTAAACTTTACTTACTTGTATTAATAAAAATCATCTTGGCTAAGCCCCAATGCAGTTTTGTTGCTGCTCTGAAAATCAGTTGCTCAAAGTCTCTTGTTCCAGTTCAGGGTCAAACCTATTTGATGTCATTGTGCAACAGATAAAGTTATAGATAGCACATAAAGCATTGCATGTCAAATTATTTATCCTAATCTCAGTTACATGCTATTAAAGTGTTTGGTGACCCATTTCTTCTGATGTAAATTTCTGGTGTCTATAAAATTAACTAAGGGTGTGATCATCTTTAAGTGTAAATGGTTCACGTGCATCTCCCTAAGAGCAGACTCATTCCCACCCTTCACCCCCTCACACGCACACACACATGTTGCAGTTCAGCTTGTGAGGGCTGTTGGTTTTCAGTTTCAGGGATCCTTCCTTCATTCCCCAGCACTTGCCAAAGTATGCTTTTCCCTCTTATGCCTTTCCTCTCTCAATGACCCATTTCAATACACAATTTTTAAATAAAATAATCACATTTTGTTTTTTGAACACAGAGAGGTTTGCTTCTTTTGTACCCATGTACTATTTTTATGCAGCTCACTAACAATGAGTAGTAAGAATTAGACTGGCAGTGCTGTAATTTTATGTCATCTTGCCAGAAGTGAATTGTTCATGGACAATTGTTCATGATCTGAAAGCAACAGTTCACAGCATACCACGTAGTGGGTGCTTAAAACACTTACCAGGTGCTTAGTCCAAGCCATGTTTAAACCAAGCAAATCTGTGCCAAACTTTAAAACATGGGAGATCAAGAGTCTCTTCATTTTGACAGTTCTCTGGCATTCCGGTTTCTCTGCTGACTGCAGTTTGTATACATATGTTCTGGGGGAAAAAAAAAAACACAGAGAAAAGGAGCACAGGCAATGACAGTTCTCTATCTCTTCTGATAACGAATCAGGTGGCAGCAGATGAAAATAGCAGGTGGCAAATAAAAGATTCAGAACAAACAAAAGCCCTTTTAAAATTTGGTTGAAGCTGTCTGACATAATCACAAGTTTTGGGGGAAGACTGACAGACAGACGACTGCATAAATAAAAAAAAAAAGGACACAGCATGCATTTAAAAGACAACAGCAGTTTCTTTGGCCCAGTCTGTGCACACCTGTCTGGGAGAGAGAATTTATGAGTAGTCATTGCCCCCTGCAGATGCCAAGGGCAGTTAGCCCAGCAAGGAGGATGAGCTCCAACCAAGAACTTCGCTGCATGTGCTCACAGGCTCTGCTGGCAGCTGAAACCTGGCCGGGTTGATTCCCCTGAGGCAGTACAGTGCTCACAGAAGGAGTACTCCAAGCTGGGCTGAGGCACAGAGCCCCAGGTGTGAAAGCACCCAAGTGCAGGTGGAAAACCAGATGCCGTTGTTGTGCTGCATGGAGTCAGTGTGACTGATGTGCTGGCGCTGAAGTGCTTTGTGTCATGGCCACTGCCTTTGAACAAAAGGCTGGGTGATGGGAAGAAGGTCACACTTGGTGAAGGAAGAAGAGAGGGTGTCTGTGTATTTTTGTCATCTCGAGTTGTTAATAAGCAGGTGAGCACCGATTGTGCCTCACCTTAGTGTAGCAGGGTGAACTCCTAAAGAAAATCAAAGCAGTCTTGACAGTACCCTTCCCAGCTCTACACACCCATGAGGGCACTAATTACTGACAGGCTGTGAACTAGTTGACATAGAGAGAACCTTCATCTTGTAGGCAGGCACTTCCCACCACTGACTGCAAATAAATCATCGAGAATCAGGCAGCCCTATTCTGAAAGTCCATGCTCAATTTGTTCAACTTTTCCTGGAGTTACAGCACTGAATCTGAGATGGTTTAAGAGAATTTATCATAGATGGCTGAGTTTCTTGGTTGCCCTGTGAACAAGGATGGATGTTAAAAGATGCTGGAAATCTTTTGATGCTTGTTGTAAATGGCACTGATGGGGAACTTCAATTACAGTTTCAACAGAAAGCTGAAGTCGTTTGCAAACAGATCTTCTACAGCAGTTTGTTGTGGTACCATAAATAGCAATGAAACTAAAAATATCAAAAGGAGGACAAAAAATAATAGCAGCTAGGAGCTCAAGTATTGCCTCTCTAATACTTGCAAATTCTAAATAAATAAAACAATGCTTCTAATTCTAGATAATCACTGTATTAGTGATGCCCAATTAGTCTAATAAATTGCCAGCAAAACAACTGAAATCATCTGTGCAATATGTATTTGTCTCTTCCTCCCAGACATTTCACTTGCACAGATTTATTAAATCAAGACATAAAGCATGCATAATAGTGCTTCTTGGAAATCAACCGCTAATTTGCATAGAAAATCAATCAAAGGAATATTTTTAATATGCAGCACAGGGATAAGAAAGGCCTATAGAGTTGTACAGGATCTTATATGTTCTATAACATGAAATTAAAAGAGATACAGGATGGATTGAGGGACCTGAATGGACAATTGAGTCTATGAATTAGGCTCAAGTGGGGATCACAGGACTGTAAGGCCAGCAAGTTAAAGAGCACTGTTAAGGTTTGGAAGCCAAGCAAAGAGAACTTAGGAACCAGCAAGAAGGTGGTCAACAGAATTTTTCCTATTTATAATATGTCCTATGGCAGTCCTTCATAATGTGTTCATACATTAGTTTCCCATAGAGCCCTCATCAGACAGACTATTTTAGGACTGAACTGGGGTCACACAGACACAGGCAGTGTCACCTGTTGGCACTGTCCTTGCTCTGTTAGAGGAGCAGCATGAAGGACACCACAATGGCCAACATAGTGACCGAAGATGAGGAAAAGGTTGAGGTACTGAATGCTACGTTTACCTCAGTCTTTATTAGTAAGACCAGTTGCCCTCTGAGTGCCCAGTCCCCAAGTTAGAAGACAGGGATAGGGAGCAGAACAAAGCCCCCATAATCCAAGAGGAAATAGTCAGTGACCTACTACAGTACTTAGACATGTAGAATTCTATGGGGCTAGATGGGATTCAACCCAAGGGTACTAAGGAAGCTGGCAGAAGTGCTCATCAAGCCACTTTCTATCATTTATCAGCAGTCCTGGCTAACTGGGGAGGTTCCAGCTGATTGGAGGTTAGCAAATGTGGCACCCATCTACAAGAAGGGCTGGAAGAAGGATTTGGGAAACTACAGGCCTGTCTGTCTGACCTTGGTGCCTGAGAAGTTTATGGAGCACATCATCTTGAGCTCCATCACCAGGCACATACAGGATAACCAGGCGATCAGGCCCAGTCAGCATGGGTTTATTTCATAAACAGGTCCTGCTTGACTAACTTGATCTCCTGCTATGAAAGGTGACTTGCTTAGTGGATGAGGGAAGGGCTGTGGATGTTGTCTACCTGGACTTTAGTAAAGATTTTGACACTATTTCCCACAGCATTCTTCTGTCTGCTCATGGTCTGGATGGGCATATGCTTTACTGGGTAAAAAAATGGCTGGATGGCTGGGCCCAAAGAGAGGTGGTGAGTTAAATCCAGTTGTCAGTCTGTTACTAGTGGTGTTCCCCAGGGCTCAGTACTGGGGCATGTTCTGTTTAATATCTTTACTAACAATTTGAATGAGAGAATTAGGAGCACCCTCAGCAAGTTTGCAGATGATGCCAAGTTAGGTGGGAGTGTTGATCTGCTTGGAAATAGGACCTGCTCTACAGAGGGATCTGGACAGACTGGATCGATGGGCTGATGCCAATGGCATGAAGTTCCACAAGGCCAAGTGCTGGGTCCAGCACTTGGGTCACGAAAACCCCAAGCGATGCTACAGGCTTTGGGAAGAGTGGCTGGAAAGATGCCCTGTGAAAAAGGGCCCAGGCATATTGGTTGACACCCAGCTGAACATGAGCCATCAGTGTGCCCAGGTGGCCAAGAAGGCCAATGGAATCCTGGCCTGTATCAAAAACAGTGTGGCCAGCATGAGTGAGGAAGTGATTGTCCCCTTGTACTCAGCACTGGTGAGGCTGCACCTCAAATACTGTGTTCAGTTTTGGTCCACTCACTACAAGAAGGACATTAAAGTGCTGAAGCCTGTCCAAAGAAGGGCAAGAAACCTGGTGAAGAGTCTAGAGCATAAGACTTACAAAGAGCAACCAAGGGAATTGGAGTTGTTTAGTCTAAACAAAAGAAGGCTGAGGGAACACCTTATTGCTCTCTACAACTACCTGAAAGGAGGTTGTCGAGAGGTGGGAGTCAGTCTCTTCTCTCAAGTAACAAGTGACAGGACAAGAGGAAGTAGCCTTCAGGTTGTGCCAGGGGAAGTTTATATTGGATGTTAGGAAACATTTCTTCACAGAAAGTGTTGTCAAGCACTGGAACAGGCAGCCCAGAAAAAAGATCAAGTCACCAACCCTGAAGGCATTTAAAAGACATAGATGTGTTGCTGAGAGACATGGTTTAGTGGTGACCTGGCAGTGGTAGGTTAATGGTTGGACTTGATGATATCGAAGGTCTCTTCCAAACAAAACAATTCTATGATTCTATGGTCAGAGAATTCTGGCTTATCCCATCCCTCCTGGTGTTCCCCAGAAACACCAGGTGAAACATACAAGCTCACTTCTCAGCAGCTGTCACCAGCTGAGTGCTCCTCAGTTTGTAGTATCTGGGGTCTGATTTGCAGAAGCATCAAGCACTTTGAAAGATAAGCTAAATCAGGCAGAGGTGCACCAGGCAAACCAAGAGCAATACTGCTGTTGCTTTCAGCAGGGCCAAGTTCAGATCAACTCTTGCATTCCCTTCCAGACCTGCATTTGAGCAGGAAGCACAGAGGAAGAACAGAACAAAACAAACAAACAAACAAACAAAAAAGATGGGCATGTAAAAATACAGCATGTGCAATGCACTACCTTCATACAGAGCCATCCTACCTAGCTGGAAGAAGGATCCATTTGAGGTTGACTCAGTACAGAGCCATGAGCAAGAAGTCAAGGTAATGGGATTCACCTGATTTAACTTAGGTGTTTAAAAGACCAACATCTGAGTTCAGGATAGTCACTGTATACCCCCACAGTAATGAAGGGAAACAGGTACACTTCAGTACTCTAAACCAAGTATCTAAGATAGACCCCTTCAGAGCATGTTATCTGGCCTGTTTCCTTCTGTTGACTGTGGTGGAACACTAAGGCTATTTTTACCTTGGCATGTACTTTGGCACAACAGAAGAGCAAAGCAGCTTGTGCTGAGGTCCCAACATCCACTCTATATGCAGTTTGAGGTTTTGCTTTGGACTAACTTTGGTCTGGCTCCCCTAGACCAGTTATCCTACCTAGACTAGCTATTCCACCACACATGCATTTCAGACTTGCCTGAAGGATTTGTTTAGACCATTGTGCCTTTGTAGAGATAGAAGGACATTTGGTGCACACCTGAAACAGAGCTTTTGGTTGTTTCCTCCAACAGGAAGTCAGCTTAGTAGAATAATTGCTTCAAGAACCTGGTCATAAACAGACAAAGAGATGAGATGTGCTTTAGTGTTGTAACACCACGCTAACCCTAAATACTGCTGTGCGTCCATCAGGACAACTAGTTCAGACTTATTTAATTTTTAGATTACTATGCTTGGTGAATCCCAGGCTTAATGACACAGATCATAAAACCCAATCATACTATTTTAACAAAGTCAATCGAAACTATTTATGTAGATGTAATGATCACAAATCCTTATGAATCACTGTTTGCTCAACAGATCATAAAGTGTGCAGGGAACACAGTGAAAACATAGCAACAGTATTTTTCATTACAAATTAATTAGCTACAGGGGATTGCTACTCAAGTTACAGATTATCATGACAGAGTAACTTCTCCTACCAATGTCAAAAGCAAACTCCTAATTCAAAGAGTTTTTTAATAACAGCAGTTTAAGCAGGATTGGAAGGAAAATCTCTTGGTTGAATGCAGAGCACATTCAAATACAGATTCAATTTCTCCCTTTGTTTTCTTAGATGTAATGGAAAGGTGCACAAATTGGTCTCAGCTGCAACAGTAAAGTCTATTTCTTTATATTCACTGCAACTTTTTTGCAGAAATTCTGGCTCTGATTGCACAAGACACATTATTTTCTGCAGAGTCTAGTTTTTCTCTTAAGCTTTCCGTTCTAGGAATTAACATCTCTGAAAAAAAGATTCCCTTATTAAACACTGCAGGACCAGTATCTTTTGACCACTAAAGACTACAGATTCCCTGCTCAAGCTTTAAAAAATGCCTGTTAGTAAAGAATATTTACCATCTTACATGGTTGCTCTTGTTTATAAGAACATCAGCATGACCGTGCAGAGCTATATTCTATTCCCATCAGAGACATGAAAAGTATTTTTCTTCTCAGATGCTTGCTCTGGTCACTTTGGTTATGTGTTCCTGGACTAAAGCTTGTAGGGAATATAACTAGTATATTGCAAAGCCAGAGTAAGAGAAAGGGACACATATTTATGCTTGAGAGGAAAGGAAACCCCAGGGGTGGACTATGCAAAGTCTACGAGTGTCACTATAGGAGGTAGCTAAGCCTCCAGTGGAAGCAGGAGTGCTCTGGCCAAGCTGAGAAAGGAGGTGGTTGAGTATTCAGTGACTTACTACCATCTCTTTTGCTTTGCAAATGGATGCTCAAGCAAGTGTCTTTCATGGCCATCAGTTGCCATGGCACCTGAGCAGCTCGCAATAATAGCTGGTCATGCCCTGTGTGGCCTACTAGGCTCAATAAATTACCTTTGTGCTGTCTGTTCAAGGGCTGTCTACTCTAGGAATCTACTACCCAATGAAATGGTACTCAGCTATCATACCTAGGCAGGCAATCAAAGGTGATTTGGGAGAACCAGGGTGACTCATGTTGTTGTAAGGAACCAGATTGATTTTATAGCCCTGACAGAAATTCACATATTGAACAAGTCCCAGCTGTCACATTTTATCACCTATTTCTGCTCTCAAACAAAGGTATTATTCCAACTCAGTTGCAAAATGTGGATGCAGAGACAGAAGTCTTGATTTGATCTTTGTGCCTTTAATGAGACTATCTAATGTTTTCCTTTTACATTTTATTTTTTCTGTTTTCCTTTAATTCTTTTGTCCTTAGCACTGCAAAATGTCTGTGAGCATTCTCCTAACAACAATCACTAAGCAAACCCTGGGGATTATTCATGTCTGACTTGCAAGCCATACAAGTAGTTCACATCTTCACTCCAAAACCCTGAGCTCCTGGAAGACTCCCAGATGCTTTTAATGGGACATATGACATGGCGCACTGGTGCTGTCCCCTCACTGTGAGTAGCACAGGTTCAGGTGCCTGATGTATATTGACACTTCATTTTTGCTCAGTGCATTTTACATGAGCCATTGGTTTGCATAAAGTCTCTTTGAAAGAGGAGGAGGAGGGAAATTTTGTAAATCCTGATTAATTCAGTGTTTTGGTTTAGAGTGTAATTCAATAAACAGCTCCAATGAGGAGTGGAGAAGTGAAATATAGCACAGAGGGAAGAAGTAGTAGTCAGGTGGTAACACAGAGAAGACCAGGAAATCCTAAAGATGCCTTTTTCCCAAAAGCCAGTGCCTTCAGACCCTGGACCCCTAGAACAACTGTTCCTAAATTCCCTAAATCTAAGGGAATTAAATCTAAGAAAATGTATTACCTCTCCCTCCAAATCTTGTTGCTGTTATTTGGAATAGTTGTTAAATGTCAAAATATTAAAAGTTGTTAGATGTTAAATGTTAAAATATTTCTTGAAATCTTTGAAAATTATGTTAAAAGAGGAATCCTCTGCCATGAAAGATCTTTTAGGAATGTTTTGATTTTTATTTTTATATGGATGTGTTCTGCCATCTCCAAAGCTTCTCACAAGCTTTTTTTCAGAGCATAAAACAACTCAGACCAATGTTGTGAGCTGTGAGCAGATAAATCTGCCCCATTTATCTCCTGCTTCCTTTTACCAAACCAACATGAGGACACTGCCAGCCCCAGAAGAAACAGCTAAAGGAGGAAGACTACACAGTTAGTTTAATGAGATGGTCCCTCGGGTTAAGACTTGCTTTTAAAGGAAGGAGCTGAGCTATACTGAATCCATTCCACCACTTCCCTAGCCTGCATAACCCAAATATAGCCAGAAGAATTAAACCATTGCTTGAAAACTCAACATCCATTTATATATTTCTTAACACTCTGAAGTTGCTTAAGACATCTTGAACATGCCTTATTTAGACCACGAAAGTTTAGCTCATTAACTCCTAATATACATGTGAGGTATATCTTATATTTGAGGAATTATATATGCTTCTGAAAATCCGATAGGATTTGATTTGAGCTAACACTTCCAGCCAATATAATGACTACAGGAAGGCACAGCAGTGTGGTTGGACAGAGAGAGGATAGCTTGGAGTAGACTGGTATGTGTAACTGAAGTCACAAGAGGCAAAGGTGGAAGAGGGAAACCTGTAACTGGAAGTGCTCATTTACAGCAACAAACCCGCTTGTGAATGGGTAAGACAAAAGGAGCCCTGGGAGGTTATCAGCTTCTAGATGAGGATGAAGAAGAGTAGTTGGTGTGGTAGGAAAAGCATAGCAGGAAAGAGAGCACTGGGTGGGGAAGGGGCAAGGTGCAAGAGACAACAAGGAACACCCAAAGTGCAAGGCTCTGTGTCCAACACACCAAGAAACTCCGGACCAGAAGGACAGTGTCACTTTACACACCAGACAAAACTACCCAACTAAACACTTTCCAAACATACAAGCATACCTAACTACAAACTGGTGCAGAACTTGTGCGGAAAGTATTGCAATGGCATTGCACTACTTATAGGTATTTATTCCAAAACAATATGTAAATGTCCATATGCAACATATCACCAAATTCAAGTCAAGGTCTATGCCTGATCTGTAACTAACATAATTTTTTAAAATGGATTTTTTTTATAACTGGCTTACTTTTTAATTTTTTTTTTTTTTTCTCTCTACATAAATCCTAGTTTCATTTAGAGCTATTGACTTCAGGAGCAGCCAGCCAGAGAGTAGAGCTGCCTACAGTCAGAGCTGTGGAAACAACAAATTTTGACTCTGCCCCAGAATACACCTTACCTTTTAACCCGGACTTGTTTGATTTCTTTTCTCACCAAAATAAAAATGTGCAGCCAAAGAATGTTTCCAGTTTTTCAAAGACAGAATAATGGAGAGTAAAGCAAAAGCCAGACATGCTTCACATAACCAGGACAGTAGTATGCACTTTTTTTGTATGATAACTTAACGGTTAATGTCCTTACCCAGCACACAGAGGAGTTTGGCTCAGCTCCCTGCACCTGCCATGAAGATCCCCTGCTGGAGGGTGAGTGTTGCAGCAATGCCCTCTGAACTCTGTGTCCTCAGTCTTGGCATCTTAAGTACTTTTCATTTGTTATCTCACAATTACCCTCTGGTTCAATTTGTGTTCAGCTATTTTGTCAGAATCGGGACAGCACTGGTTGGACAGACTGAGTCTGTACCTGCAGGATGGCAAGTCTCATTCTGCATTATAATTCCATGAATAAAAGAAAGCAATAAACCCCCACATCCAGCATCCTCAGGGAATTAGGTAATAACTACAAGCTTGACTGAAGTCCTGGATTTACTTCAAAAAAGAAACTCAAAGCACATATCATATTCAGGTCAAATATTAAGATGTCTTTAACTGTAGTTTTGATGAATAAACTATTTCCCAAGAATCGGGGCAGGGCGGAGAGACTCCTTTGCTGAGCTTTCAAACACTAACATGATGAAGTGAAAAAACACTCTGGAGCGCTCTCCCCACAGGTTTGCTGAATTTCACCAAGGTAGATTAGCCCACCACTGTGTCTAGCCCAAGTCAACTCAGGTTAAGTCAGGGTATGTCCTGCCTGCACCACTCCACAGGCAGCACCAAGACTGGAGTCAGCCTCCCTCCCTCCCTGCCTCACTCCCTCCTTCCCCACCTAGAGGCAGGACATCCAGGGCAGACTGCATTCCTGTCCACTGACTGAGCAGACATCCTTCTCCCAGGCATGGTTTGCTGAGGGTGAAGTTTGCAAACTGCAGCTGGATAGAAAAGTTTCATTTCAGTGACACAGGGGACTTCTATACAATGCTTTGGTATCACAAACTAAAGGAATCATCTTCTATCTGAGCATGAAGTCACAAAAGGTACCAAATCAATTCTAAGTAACAGCATGACAAGTCATGCTAACCTAAGCCTGCTGTAT
>JANIJG010011590.1:0-17764 GCA_024611175.1 Megaceryle torquata | reverse complement strand
TGGTTGCAGATGGCCCTGCTCCCTGCAGGGGGTTGGACCAGATGAGCTTGAAAGGTCCCTTCCCACCCAAACCAGTCCGTGGTTCTATGATCCTCCAGTGCCACGGGGTCAGAGCGTGGCTCCCACATCTCTCTGTCCCTGCAGGGTGTCCTTCTGCACCTTCCTGGCCCACGAGTACCCAGACCTGGTCCATAAGGTGATCATGATCAACGGTGGGGGCCCAACTGCACTGGAGCCCAGCCTCTGCTCCATCTTCAACATGCCCACCTGCGTGCTGCACTGCCTGTCCCCGTGCCTGGCCTGGAGCTTCCTCAAGTGAGTGGCCGTCCCAGCACCGTGGCGCTGGGGAGGGTTGTCCTCGGCCAGCCTGGCTTCTGGACACCCCAGGCGGGGCCACCATGTCCCTCCAGCAGCATCCCCCCGGGTGCCGCCGCCCCGCGCTGGGTTAACCCTCTGGCCGTGCCGGCTCCATTCCACAGGGCTGGGTTTGCTCGCCAAGGTGCCAAAGAGAAGCAGCTGCTGAAGGAAGGCAACGCCTTCAACGTGTCCTCCTTTGTGCTGCGCGCCATGATGAGTGGCCAGTACTGGCCCGAGGGTGACGAGGTTTATCACGCTGAGCTGGCTGTGCCTGTGCTCCTGGTCCATGGCATGCACGACAAGTTCGTCCCGGTGGAGGAGGACCAGCGAATGGCCGAGGTACGGAACCGAGCGCGGCTGGGAGGGTGGGCGAGGGCTGGGGTCTGCCAGCCAGCGTGAAGCGATGCAGGCAGGGGGCTCGCCCCAGTGCCGACCACCCCCACCCTCTCCCTCCAGATCCTCCTGATCGCCTTCCTGAAGGTGATCGACGAGGGCAGCCACATGGTGATGATGGAGTGTCCCGAGACGGTGAACACGCTGCTCCACGAGTTCATCCTGTGGGAGCCCGAGACGCCAGCTGGGGACGGGCAAGGGGAGAAGAAATAAAGCGGTGGGACGCGGCGACTGGGCTGCTCCAACGGGAGAGCCGTTCTGGAGCGGAGAGGGGTTTGCGAGAGCGGAGGGGAGCGGCGGAGGCTGCCCTCGCCGGCAGCTCAGCCCATTTTCTTTCCCGGCCGTATCGGAGGCTGGCGGTGGAGCACGGAGGCTCCCCCGGGCAGGGGCACATGGGGCCGGCAGTGGGAACACGGCAGAGCCGGTCCCGGTCCCCTCAGGGAGGACACGGCAGCTGCCCGAGCGTCTTCATCCTGTTTCTTTGTAGTGTTATTTTCCTCACGCAGCAACCCCCCGGGGATGGAAAGGAGGCGGCTGTGGGAAGACTGGTCTTACCTGCAGCAAAATGGGAAGAACGGGGAGGGGCTCCTCCAGGGAGAGGACTCCAGCACACCAGGGCTGGAGGAGCTGAGCTGGGATTGCTTTAAGGGGAAGCCAAAGGCTCCTCGGCATCACCAGCAGCATTTACCACTCCGAGCCCCACGGCGCTTTGGGGTGCTGGGAGGATGGGACCACCAGTAGTGCCAGTGGCTCCTGCCTGGCCTTGGTGAGGGCCTGCTTGGCCAGGAGATGAAGATGAGGAGGTGAACTGCTCCCACGGGCACAGCCAGAAGGGCCATCAGCTCTCCCACTGCAGTGGGTCTGGTGGGGAGGACGACGCCAAACTTGAGCTCTCCCACGGCCCCTGGTGCCACCGTCTGTGCAGTTATGTCCCCAACCGCCATCGCTTTAGGTACCGCAGCGCTGGCTTCTGCCTCTGCTTCCCTCCTCCCGCCACATCCTCGAGGTGCTTGGAGCCATTGCCACCACGCAGCGACTCCCGCAGCGTCCGATCCACTCGCCCTTCCCACCTTCCAGCTCCTCCACCACAGCAGGACACACCGACCCACTCCTGGACCACATCCTTGCCAGGATCACACCCGTCCCTCGTGCACCAGGGGACCAGCCACACACTGTCCCATTCCCGCTGTGCCTGGCCCTGGGTCCGGATCCATGGGGTCTCAGAGCAACGCGGGAGCGACGACTCAAACCACAACGGGCGACAGCTCGCGACCTGCCAACTCCCTTCTGTACATAACCCCCCTGTCCCACCATCCCCTCCCCTCTGCGCTTTGCGTCCCCCGGCCAGGACCAAGGAGGTACCTGAGAAGCGTTGAGCAGGGACCCCCTTGTGGGGTCCAGGGGCTCCCAGCTGCACAGGGACGGGTGGGATCCTGAGTGAGCTGGGAGGATGCTGTGCTCAGGGGTTGGCCCAGTAGCCCAGAGAGCGGAGCTGCTCCCTGCTTTGTGTCCCTCTTATTTCCCCCATCTAAACCAAAGAAGCCACCAGTCCCATGGAAACCTCCTCCTTGGCCCACATCCCACCACCCCCTCCTCGCCCCGAGCAGGGCTGGCACCACGCTGAGGCACCCCAGGTTGGCTCAAGGGGCCCCTGCCTGGGCAGGGCTGCTCCAACCAGAGCTGGCACCTGCCTGCAACGCACCTTCCCCAAGACGAGCCCTTCTTCCCCCCAAAGTGAGCGATGGAGCAGAGGGAGGGTCCTTTGGAGCCAGCCCCATCCCAATGGGAACGCTGTGCGAGAGTCCCCAGGCAGCCTCCCTCCATCCCTGCCCGCTGCAGCCTGTCTCATAATGAGAATTTTAACGACCCTGGGTTTAGATCATTTCCATGAACCTTGCCCCACAACACCTCTCCCACCCCATCCTGGTCAGGGGAGACCCCCCCAGCACAGCCAGGGGCTGCAACGAGAGTACCCAGAAATGCCACAGCACCCCAAAACACAGCTCTGCCCCCACCGTGATGTCCCCCCGGCCGGCTCCAGGCCACTGTCAGTGCCTGGCTGCTGGCCACAGCTCTTCAACCTCCATTGCCACAGAGTCTGTGCCGCTTGCCCCCACATCGCTTGTGCTAAGGCCGAGGCAAACCACGCGCCGTGCCCCCGCCGCTGCGCCACGCACCGTGTTAGTGCCATTTCATACAGTAAAGCCGTGGTGTATTCTCAGCCGCGTCCGACTCAGTGACAGCAGAGAAGTGACGGACGCAGGGTCTGGTGGGGGGGCTGGGAAGCAAAGCCACAAATCATGCGCAGCTTGGATTTCTTATCAAAAAAAAGAAAAAGTGATTTATTTATCACACTTTAGGGAAATAGAAAAATAGAATATTTCTCGCCAGTGTTCACGACATAAAACCTGTGCCCGGAGTGCAGCCACCTCCTGGGACAGGGCAGAGGGGAGGTGAAGGGTTCCCCAAAGCACCCCAGGGTGCTCAGCACCCACCTTGGATGTCCAGGGGCCGGAGCTGCCGCTCACCCTCGGCCAGGAAGATGCTCATGGCCCTGTGCAGCATGTGGACCCCCAGGCGCCGGCGACGCTCGGCCGGCCAGCTCGCCACGGCACCGTAGCACTTCCCCATCCGCTGGTTGGTGATGGTCTGGAGCCCTGTGGGGATGGGGTCAGCACCTGCAGCCCCATGGGGACAGGGGCAGCACCCCCAGCCCCAGACCCCCCACTCCCCACCTGCATCCACACCCCCCCAGCACCCCCTGCCAGGCAGCTCTTCCTGCAGATGAGGGTTTGGAGGATCGTGCCCAGACTCTGTGCTGGCAACTGGGGACCCTCAAAGTCCCTGTGCACCCCAGGATGAGCTGCACCCCCCGACTCCTGCATGTGGGAGATGGGAATGCTGGGAGCTGTGGCAGAGCACTGGGGCAGCACCACGTCCCCCCCAGCCCTGCTCACCCAGAGCCTCCACCAGGCAGCCCTCCCGGGTGTAAGCCTCGGCCGGGACGCTGCCCTGGAAGCAGTGCACCGACACGACACCCTGTCCGCTCGCCCAGATCTCCAGGATGCGCTGCACCTTGGGACAGCCCTGCGGGGACAGCGGGACCATCACCACAGCCCCCAGCCCTCCACTGCAACCCCTTGTGCCTGGCACCAGAGCATCAAGCTCCTTGGTCCAGCCCCCTGTGCCCATCACCACAACCTCAAGCCCCCCAGTGCAGTCCCTTGTGCCCATCACCCCAGTCCTGAGTCCCTGACCCCGTCCCACCCTCTGCGTGCCAGCACGGTGCTGGCTCAGCGCCTCAGTGAGGTGACAGTAGGGCCGGGCACGGGTCCCCTTGCCCACGTAGAAGACGCCTTTGATGAAGGTCCTGAAGCACTCGGCTGGGCTCAGGTGGTGGGAGCGGAGTGGCAGGTTCTGGGTGGTCCTGGGGGTGCAAACCCCGAGCTTTGGAGCTTGATGCCACCATGGGGTCCCTGCTTGCCCTCCCCCAGCACGGGGGATGCAGAGGGCAGTGGTGTGGCCCTACCTGGGGTCAAGGAGGAGATAGTTGAAGCTGGACTTGACCAGCCCTTCCCTCCAGTGCCGGCTCCGGTCAGGGCGGTCAAACTGCTGGACCAGCTCCAGCTCGTCCTGGGTGCAGTTGGGGACGTGGCCAGTCCGTAGTGCAGCCGCCAGCTCGGGGCTGTGCCCTGGGGTGGCCATGCCAGAATTGGGGAGCACTGTCAGCCCCACATGAGTGCCATGGGGACCGGCCAGCCAGGCAGGGTGGGACACCCCCAGGACTCACCTGCCGGCCCCCCCTGGGGTCCCCTCACCAGCCGCTCCAACCGCCGCAGGTACAACTGCCTGGTGAGCTCCGTGATGGGCCCCGGGTTGTCCCCAAGTGCCTGCAGCCGCCGGCGCAGGGCCACATCTGAGAGGGGCCGTGACAGCACCGGGCACGCTCGCCTGTCCGGGATTGTGGCATCTGTGGGGCTGGTGGTGGCCTCTGTGCTCGGGCTGTGCTGCTCGGCGGGTGCCTGTCCCTGCCCCTCGTCCTCGGGGTGCTCCCCACTGCGATGGGCGCTGCAGCCAGCAGGCGAGAGCGGCACAGCCGAGCTCCCCGGCTCAGCCACGGTGCTGCCCGCTGGCCACGGGGCCAGGAAGCAGCTGCAGCTCTCGTGAGGCTGGCGAGTCCCTAAGGATGAGGGGCCCTGCCACCCTGAGCCACCCTCCAGCACCCTGGGTCTGGGGCTGCCGGCAGCAAGGGGGGATCCCTGAGCCTCTGACAGAGAGTCCTGAGGGTGCCCGTGGTCCCCAGGGATCAGCAGGACCGTGGAGCTGGAGACAGGGGAGCCCTGAGCAACTGATGGGGCATCCTGAGGGTGCCCATGGTCCCCAGGGACCAGCAGGACCGTGGAGCTGGAGCCAGGGGAGCTGCTGGCCCCAGGTGGGGAATGGGGCTGGCTGGGGGCTCTGGGAAGGATCTCAGTGTCATCCAAAGGGCCGGTCCCCTCTCCATCCCTGCAGGACATGTCTTTGTACCACAGGGTGACACAGTGCCCTGAGGAGGCAGCAGGGTCCCTGGGGACACCCCGGGGTGCTCTGACCCTCGGGGGCCTCTGAGGCATCTCCAGTGTCTTGTCAAAGAGGGAGGAGGAAGAGGAGGTGCCGAACCGCACTGCACAGGCCTGGAGGCGGCTCTTGGTCCTGGGGGTGACGTGGCGGTGCCTGGGGAGCTCCTGGCCCTTGGGGGTGACATCCCCAGTGGTGAGACTGGCTGGGCTGCAAAGGGGTCCCGGAGTGCAGTGGGGGGACCCTGGGAGGCTGCATCCCTGAAGTGGGACGAGCAGCTCCCCCATATCACCTGTGACTGAACCATCCTTACAGCAAGGGGCTGCCCTTGAGCCCCCCCCCAAATCCTCGCCCTGCACGTGCTGTGTGTTTGGGGGGCTGGTGAGTGGAAGATCCCAGGTGCCAGCTCCAGGCAGGGAGGGGACTTTGCCTGGCTCCAGCTGCCCAGCTGCCCTGGGCTGGGGGAAGCAGCAGTGCCGAGCCCCTGGGCACCCCCCAGCCTTGCTGCGCTCCAGGGTCTCCCGAGCGGTGATGAAGAGCTCGCTGGCACCGCTGCTGTCCCCAGAGCTGCTGCTGTCCCAGCCCCTGGCCCCCACCTCGAGCACTGGCATCCCCAGGATGGGAGCAGATGGGGACACGATGTCCAGCCCTGCCCAGCCCACAGGTTGTCCCCGGGGGACCTGAGACACAGCACCCAGGATGTCACCTGGCACAGAGCAGCTGCTGGGGCAACTGTGGAAATGGGGAGCCCCAGGGGATACCCCATCTCCCCCTGGGACCCTGTCACAACCCAGGGACTGGGGAGAGCTCAGGGACCTGCTGGGACCACACTCCTGCTGGGGAGGAAGGCTGGGATTGTCCCTAGAGCTGGGCTTGGGGACAACCCCCAGGGGACCCCTGGCTGCAGTCGGGCTCTGGGGTCCCTCCGCGAGCTCATCCCCAGCTGAGAGCAGCGTGCTGGAGGCAAGAGGGTGGGGGGGGAGAGCTGAGCCCCTGGGGTCTGTATGGGGCTGGGGGGCAAAGAAGGGGATGGACAGAGGTGGGGGACAGCCACGATAGAGAAAGGGGTCCCCCAAACAGCAGCTGCCTCCCAGCTGCAGCTCCTCCAGCAGGGACCAGCGGGTGCTGCTCAGGGGCCCAGAGCCGCTGCTGTCGGTGTCATCCTCGGTCAGGAGGGACAGGGAGCACCCGGCCCCCCCCATCTCTGGGGACAGAGACAGGAGTTGGTGTCCAACCCAAACTGGGAGGGTTGGATCAGCCCCCCAACACCTGTCCCGGCCAAGGGGGCACCCTGGAGACCTCACCTTCCATGGGGGGCCAGCCCTGAGCATGCTGCGAGTCCTGCGGGACCTGCACCCATGTGAGGGTGCCCCGATGAGGTGCCAGGGTGACAGCTCGTTTTCCATCCTGCGGGGAGGGGATGCTGCTGTCACCACTGCCAGGGCCACCACGGGGTGATGCAGCATCACCAGTCCCAGGCAGCCACCCACTGCCCACCCACGATAAGGGTCCCAGCACCGGCAACACTCCAGGGTGCTGTCGCTGTCCCCAGAGCTGTCCCCACTGACCTGGTCTGGGAGCTGCGGGTCCCCCCGTTTCCCCCGCAGGAGCTGGAGGCACCGGCGGCACCCCCGGGCCGCAGCGACGTGCAGCGGGGTCAGCTCCTCGATGGGCCTGGTGTGGGGAGCAGGGCTGCACCCCCAGCCCGCCACGCACCCGGCTCGGCCGATGGGTCAGGGTCACGCAACTTCCCCAGCCCCGCAGCCAGGGCCACTCCCCGTGCTGAGCTGTGCCCCCCAGCCCCCCGCACCCCCCGAGCATCACCCCTCGGGTCAGACTCGTGCACCGGGGACACCCAAACCGGGACCCCCCCAAGCGCGAGGACACCCGTGGGCCACCCCGTGCAACGTACCCACCGCCCTCCACCTGGGTCCGTGCAGGGCCCCCCACTGTCCCCCTCCCAGAGCCCGCACCGGAGCCCCCAAACCCCCTGCGCAGTGCCAGGGGCTCCCCTTCCCCAGCGAAATCGCGCCCGGGCCCTGCCAGTGCCGGGTGCCCGCTCCCCCCGGTGCGCGGTCCCCTTACAGCTCGTGCCGCCCCACGCCGCTCATATCGCCCCGCGCACGCGCGCTGCGCCCCGCCCGTTCGAACCCCCCGCGCGCAGCCGGGAAGCAGCTCATTGGCTGGAGAGACGGCCAATAGGAAGTGGCCGAATGAAGCCACGCCCACTCCTCCCCGCCAGGTGTGGCCGCAGCTGGAAACCTCCCAGTGCTCCCAGTGACCGCACCAGCCCCTCCCAGTGCCTCGCACCGGAATTGCCCAGTGCTCCCAGTGACAGCACCAGCTCCACCCAGTGCCTCGCACCGGCATTGCCCAGTGCTCCCAGTGACAGCACCAGCTCCACCCAGTGTCTCTCACCGGCATTGCCCAGTGCTCCCAGTGACCGCACCAGCCCCTCCCAGTGCCTCGCACCGGAATTGCCCAGTGCTCCCAGTGACAGCACCAGCTCCACCCAGTGTCTCTCACCGGAATTGCCCAGTGCTCCCAGTGACAGCACCGGCTCCACCCAGTGCCTCTCACCGGCATTGTCCAGTGCTGCCCAGTAACCGCACCAGCATCTCCCATCACTCAGCCCCACCGTGAGTGGCCAGAGCCCCACCCAGCCACCCCCCCGGGTACCCCCCACCACCACCGCAGGCCCAGGACACCCCGTCCCCATGGCCGGTGGGGGGGTAGCAGGGGCCAGGGGGTGACACCACCCCCCCAGTTTCCACCCTAGTTCCTGCAGCACCAACGCGACACAAGCTCAAGGACCCAGCGTCTCTTTCCCCATCCCAGTAACACCATCCAGTTGCCCATCACCTGCCACCCCCCCTGGCACCGGTGGCCCTCGGCCGGCCACCCCACAGCTCAGACAGTGGCCTCAACCTCGGGGGGCTCGTCTTCCTCCAGCAGCCCGTAGGCCGCGTGGCTCTGGAAGGGCCTCTGCAGGGGGTGCGCCAGCAGCTTGGCCATGCAGTTGTGCAGCTCCACGGCCGGGCCCGTCAGCGACACCTCGTACTTGTAGTTGGTGCCTTTGGTGTCCAGGCTGCTGAAGAAGTTGTACATCTCCTGGGGGGGGTCACACACACACAGGGCCGGGCAGTGGGTGACACAGGGGGTGGCACTGGGAGGTGGGGGGAGGGACACGACACACACCCCCCATCCTGTGTTTACCTTCCAGCTCGTCTCATCGTCCTTCTCCTCGGTCCCGTTGTGGATGTGAACCACGTCGAAGAAGAAGTAGGGGCACTGCAGCATCTTCTGCAGGATGAGAAGCCGGGAACGGCGGCGGGAAACTCGTCTGGGACGGACCCGGAGCTGCTGAGCTCACCCCGTGTGGGTGGACGGGGGGAACTGGGAGGGAACCAGCAGGGAATGTACCTTCATGTGCTCAGACATGGAGAACTGGGGCTGGCAGCCCGGGCGGCCGAACACCAGGATGGTCCGGACCACGTAGGGCGGTGGGATGGTCTGGACATTCTCTGTCACCGGCAGCTCGATCTTCTGCTGGCTGCACCGGGAAGATGGGGGTTGCTCAGGAACAGCCCCCACCAAGCCCTCCTGACTGTCCCCCCTTTGTTAAAACTTAATGAATGTTCCAGCTCTGGGCTGGGACTGGGGGAGCAGCAGCACCCCCCCCCCCCCTCCAGAAGCCCTTTGGGTTAAAAACTTGTGGCATTTTTACAGCAAAGCTGAAAATTCATGACCGGGTGGGAGCCCTGAGCCCCCAGCAGCCCCTGTCTCCCCCCATCAGCCCCCATGTCCCCCCCAGTGCTACTCACATCAGGTTGAAGAGTCCTTCCAGGTCTGCAGCCCCAGGTAAGGACCGATCCCAGCACACAGACCCCTGCCCACCCCCAGCCCCACGGCCAGGCTGACACCGCAGCACCCAGGGAGCTCCCGCGGAGGGCGGCGACTCCACAGGGTAGGGAGAAACCACCAATAATGGGGTGTCTGGTGGGTTTGGAGAGTCCAGCCTTAATCCAGCCTGGGGGGATTCAGGGGTTCAAGCCTCAAATACCAGTGCTGCAGCCGGCTCAGCTGCGCCAGGGACACCAGCAGGGCTACAGGTCTGCTGCCAGCTGCAGGCAGTGGGCCCAGGGGGTCCCTGCTGATGCTCGAGGGACCCTGTTTGCACCAGAGGGAGCCCCCCTTTAGCACCCGAGGGATCCTGCTGCCTCCCAGCCCCCCCATCCCAGCCCCACAGGTGGCGGGATACTGAACGACTTGCAGACGACGGTCTCCAGGTCATAGAGGCAGCTGCAGACCTCGCGGGGGTCCGAGGTGAACCCTGAGAGCTGAGAGGAGATGGGGGCAGGGGGGTTGAGGGGGGTACAGGGCTGTCGCTGTCGCCCCCCCCCATCCCTGCAGCCCCTCTCACCCACGTGGCGTCGTTGTTCACCACCAGCAGCGCAAACTCGTGGCACTTGTCAATCTTGTGCTTCGTCCTCACGAACATCTCGATCATCTTCTGGGAGATGTTCAGCGCGTTGGTCTTGGACCTGCCGCGGGGGCCAGAGCTCAGTGGGGACCAGCGTCCCCCTGGAGGTGTCTGGGGGTCCTGGGGACAGCCGAACTGGGAGCAGCCCCCAGCGCTCACCCGTTAAAGGATTCCAGTTTGGGCAGAGCCATCTCCTCCGCCAGGTCCAGGCAAATGATCTGCGGGAAGGAGCCACGGCAGGGACCTTTCAGATCATGGTTCTCTGGCCACGCCAGAGACTCTCAGAGCGAGGGGCCCAGCACTGAACCCGAAGCAGCCGCGGCCGAGCCCCCCCAGCCACTCACCACCTTCTCGGGGCAGTTCACCCGCGGCGTCTTGACCTGGACCTCGGTGGGGGGCGCAGGCCCGGGCCAGGCGGTGCCATCGGGCGCGGCCGTGCCCTGCGGGCTCTCGTCGGCGCTGGCCGCCTCGCCCTCCCCCTCGCTGCGGTTGCCCACGCTGGCCTGGGCGCTCAGCGCCCGGTCCTCAGCACCCTCGGGGTTGGAGCGGGTCCTGGGCCGCGGCTCCGTCGCCTTCTCCTCCTCTTCCTCGGCGGCAGCGCCCGGCTCCGAGGTGTCCATCAGGCAGCCGCGCTCCATGGCAGCTCCGGCCGCGCTGGGACCGACGCCGGGGGCCTGCGGGGGGGGTCAGCGCTGCCACGGCCCTGCACCTCCCGGAGCCCCCATTGCTCAGACACCCCCAGCCCCACGCCCCCACTGCTCAAGCAGCCCCTTGCTCCCTGGACCCCCACCCCACGCACCCTCAACTCACGTACCCCCTGTTCCCATGTCCCCCCTGCTCATGTAGCCTATGCAGCCCCCTGCCCGCCCCCGACCCTTCCGCACCCCCCGGCGCTCACTCACCCGCTCCCGGCCGCACGAGCCCCGTCCGGTACCGCCCGGAAGCGACATCCCGCAGGGGCTGCTGGGATTTGTAGTTCCCAGGGGACCTGCCGGGCACGTGGGTGGGAGTGGGTGGAGCAGGAGGGGACCCCCCCCGACACAGCGCAAGGTACCCCAAACACCCAGGCACCGCCCCCTCGGGACCCACGTACACCCTCCCGCCCCCCAAGTATCCACCAGCACCCCCCTGCACCCTACACACCTTTATACTTCCCCGCCGCACCCCGGCACCGCCCCCCGCCCCCCAAATACCGATCTGCACCCTCCTGCACCCACGCTGTGTCCAAGCACTCCCAACACCCACGCAGCACCCTCCAGCACCCACGCGCTGCCCCTCCCCCGCACCCTAAATCCCCCTGCATCCCCCCCTTTGCACCCCACACACCACCCCGCAGCACCTCAGCACCCCCCGCGTGCTGCCCACAGCACCCCTGGGCTGCCTCCCTCCCGGCCCCGCGCACCCCCGCACCCCACGCCACGCCTCTTAACACCCAAAATGCTCATCCCCACCCCCGCACCCCCTAAGCGAGTCCCCCCCAAGCTCCGGGGGACGCTGAAGGAGGCAGAGCTGGGGGCATCGATCCCGCCGGGGTGCGAGGCAGCCCGGGGCACACGTGGAGGGCGCAGCGTGGGGCGGAGGAGCCGTGGAGCAGAGCAGGGGGGACGGTGCCGAGCGGCAGAGCCCCCCGAGACGTCTCCGTTGCCCACCGGGGCACGGGGTAGCGCAACGGTTAAGCGGAGGAGGCTGCGGAGGAAGAGGAAATCTCGGCAGGAACAAGGACAGGGAAGGCCCAGGGCAGGGGCCGGAGGCGCAGCTGGAACGTGCCCGGAGGTGCCGGGAGTCACCGGGAGTCCGGCCGTGGGCGCGGGGTGAGCCCCGGGGCCGGGCACTGGCTGGCGCAGGGCGTCGCGGGCAGGAGGTGGCCGGGATGGAGAAGGTAACTGGGATGTTGTGTGGGATGGGTGCTGCCGGGGGTCGGTCCCCCGCGGCCAAGTGGCCTCTTCGTGCCCCCCATGGACATCCCCCGGCCACGGGCATCCCTGTTCCCGGTGCCAGGCTGTGGTACGTGGTGGTGCCGGGTCCTGCCCGGCCCTGGCTTCAGAGAGGGACGAGCTGCTGCGGCCAGTCAGCCAGTGGCCAAAGCTCATCCCCACCCCGGCAAACCCCGGCGGGTGCCGGCCCCGACGTCCCCCGTGCCGGCCGGGGCCAGGACAGGCAGACACCCCTGGTCCCCGCAGCCCCCACGGTCCCCACCGGCCCAGGAGGAGGACGAGGATGAGGATGATGATGAGGATGTGGCGGGGGACGCCGAGGACATGCTGCGCTACGAGGAGCACATTGCCAGGTTGCTGGCCACGGTGGCCCAGCTGCACCGGAGAGCCGAGCGGCTGCAGCACCACACGGGCAGGTACCGGCACGCGGCGGCCGTGGGACACCGAGGGTTGTCACCACCCCGGCCCCCGCCATCTCTGCTCTTCACCACCTCGCAGGGAGGATGAGGAGAGCTGGGAGGGCACTGCCAGTCTGCCCACTGCTGGCCCACAGCCCCAGCGCCTCGAAGGCACGCTCGCCACCACCACCACTCTGGAAGGTGGGTCCACCGTGCCGTGTCCTGCCGAGCCGTGTTGTGTCATGCTGTGCTGTGCTCTGCTATGCCAAGCCGTGCTGTGCCACGCCATGCTGTGCCATGCAATGCTGTGCCGTGCCATGACATGCTATGCCATGCTGTGCCAGCAGCTCAGGACCTGACTGACCCTGGCCATGCTCCCCCTCCCCAGCCCACGGCCCTGACCTCTTCGCAGACCTGCAGCACGCCGTGAGCTCGCTGGAACGCGCTGTCTTCTCCCGGCACCGGTGGGCACCAGCACAGCCAGTGCCTGGGGAGGAGTGGGCACGGGCAGCCAAGGTGAGCCACGCTGGCATGGTCAGCCCAGATGCTGAGGGGATGGGCACCGGCTGACCAGCTCTGTATCCTTAGAGCCTGGATGAGCTGGACCGGACACCAGCCCGGGCTGGGAGGTCAACACGCTGGGGTCCGGAGCAGGGAATAGGTGAGGGGCTGCCGGTGGAGGAGGCGGTAGTGGCAGCGGTGGCGGCACAGAACACGGCACTGAGGGCAGCCCTGGGGCACCGGGATGAGGAGCTGAGCCAGGCCACAGCCTCTCTCAGGGTGCTGCAGGGGGAGCGCAACCGGCTGCAGCAGAAGGTGGGTGCCAGGGACACGGTGAGTGGGGGGCACTGCCCTGCTTCAGCCCTTGGGGTGCCACTGGGGCTCAGCCTGGTGCTTGGCACAGGTCCAGGAGCTGCGGGATGCTCTGTCCAGGCTGGAGGAGCCAGGGGGCTCTGGCAGCGACACCCCCAGGCTCAGCAGCCCCTCGGGGCAGGGGGAGTCCCGGCTGCCCCAGGTGAGTGTGGGGCCAGGGTGGGCTGCAGCTACAGCAACTTGGAGGGGCTCAGCAGGTGGGATCCTGCTCCTGTGCCAGGCTTTGCCTGCCCTGGTGCCGGGCACTGTCTGTCCCGTCTGCAGGATTTGTCCCAGTGCGACGATGGCACTCAGCCCCTTGGCGCTCAGCCCCACAGCCCCCTCTCCCCCCAGCCCTCGGTAGGGGCCATCCAGGAGCACGAGGAGCGGGTGCAGCACCTGCAGGGGTGAGTCGTGTCCCGCACAGCCCCAGGGTCTACCGAGCTCTCACCAGTGGGGAAACTGAGGCACAACTCTGTCTCACTGCGAGTGCTGGCGGTGCCCAGGTGCCTGGGGAGGCTGCAGGAGGTGAACCGGGAGCTGGCGGCCGCGTTGCAGGAGTGCAAGAGTGATGCAGAGCAGCTCAGCATGGTGCTGAGCCAGCACGAGTCCTGCAGCACTGCCCTGCGCTTGGCCCTGCGCTGCAGGTGGGCATGGGGACAAGGGGGACACGGGGACAGGGGGAAACAGCCTGTAGTGTCCCACTGAGCCCCTCTCCCTGCAGTGAGCGCTGCGGGGGGGCCTATGCCTCCCTCCTCGACCTGATGCAGGAGAAGCTGGGCAGGGAGCAGGATGGTGCCCATGGTGGTAAGTGCCAGCCTGGGGGGCCATAGGGTGCTGGGGGTGCTGGGGAGTTCATGGAGAGGATGCTGGGGGGATTCTGGGGGTGCTGGGGGATGCTGGGGGGGGATGCTGTAGGAGGGATGCAGTGCGATGCCCAAGAGATATTGGAGGGGTGTCAGGAGGGCCTTGGGAGGGTGCAGGGGAATATCAAGGGGATGCAGGGAAGGTGCTGGGAGGATGCTGGGCAGGTGCTTATGGACATCAGGGGGATGCAGGAAGGATGCTGGGGAACCCCAGTCCCCAGCACAGCCCCTGTGGGCACACACTGGAGAGGGGCACCAGCCTGAATGCTGCCCACCCATGCCCAGGAGCTGCGGGGGAGCAGAGCCCAGGACACGGAGGAGGGTCCAGCCCCCCACCCACAGAGGGGCCGCAGCCTCCAGGCCAAGCGGAGCAGGATGTCCGGGAGGAGAGAGGAGCCAGTGGCTCCCCCAGGCTGCAGAGGTACCAGGGGAGGAGATGGGAGGGGGACAATGCCAGGTCAGGGCTGAACCGTCCCCAGGGTGGCACCATGCCCCTGTGCCCACCCCGGCCACGTCCCCACCCCCACAGCATCCCGGCACCCCGCGGGATGGAGGAAGGGGCCCTGCGCGAGCACATCCGCCGGCTGCGCACGGAGCAGGCGGCCGTGGAGGTGTCGCTGCTCGACGCCCCGGCACCCACCAGCACCCGCCGCAGCGAGGACGCTCGAGCCAGGGCTGAGCGGGTGCTGCGGGAGGCCAGGGCTCTCCTGCCCGGCTGGAGGAGGCTGGAGAAAGGGGAGCTGCTGCAGGACTTGGCGATGCTCAAGGTGACGTATTGGGGGACGCACACCTGGGTCCCTCCCCAGCTCTCCGCGGAGTCCAGGCTTTGAGCAGAGCAGCTGGGAAAAGGGAGGGTGTGGAGCTGGTGGGGGGTTAGGGCATCGTGCCTCAGTTTCCCCTGCCTGAAGGCAATGCCGCTGCCCTGCCAGGAGGCCATGGCTGACCTGAAGACACAGCTGCAGCTGGTGGAGAGGGAGAAGCGGGGCCTGGAGGTGCTGGTGGCTGGCCAGGGGCCTCAGGAGGAGGCACTGTGCCTGCTGCTCCAGCACCTGCACCGGGAGGGGGGACCCAGCTCCTCCCCCAGTTCCCCCAGCAGCTCCAGTAGTAGCAAGGAGGTAAGGGTGGCTCCAACCTCCCCATGGGGACCCTCTGCAGGGCCAGGGGTCTCACCAGGGATGAGACCCACACCCATCTTCTGCAGGATGCTCAAACCAGCCAGGTGGGAGCAGCGGTTCTTCAGAACCCTCCAGACCCGGAGAAGATGGGGGAAGAGCTGCTCCGCGCCCTGGCCCGGTAAGAGACCCCACCGCCATGACACCGTCCTCCCTGGGCAGCCGTGCTGGCGCTTGTCACCGCGCCGGGCCACTGGCTGCCATGCGGCTGTCCCCAGGGTGCGGGAGCTGCACGCACAGGCACGAGGCCTGGTGCTGTCCCTGGAGCAGAGCGTGGCCGCCAGCCGCGCGCAGCAGGCGCGGTGTGTCACCGTCACCGCGGATTTCCTCCACGCTTACAGGTGGGCAGCAGGCGCCTGCTTCACCACCAGGCGGGTGCTGGGTCCCCACACCCACCCAGAAAATACAGTGCCACTCCCCATGTCCTGGTTGCACAACCCCTCTGCATGCCCCGGATACACAGTCCCTTCCTGCACACCCCAAAGCATCGGCCCCTTCCTGCACACCCCAAAAATATGGTCCCATCTTGCACGCCCCAAGAGCTTGGTCCCTTCCTGCAGACCCC
The DNA here is from genome assembly GCA_024611175.1 of Megaceryle torquata. NCBI lineage: Eukaryota > Metazoa > Chordata > Aves > Coraciiformes > Cerylidae > Megaceryle > Megaceryle torquata. The sequence goes on along the minus strand of JANIJG010011590.1, from coordinate 2,187 downwards.
AAACCCGTGGTCCCTTCTAGCCATGCGGTCCCCTGGGTCCCCCCAGTCCCCTTCATCCCCTGGGTGCCCCAACCCTGCACCATGCCCGGGCAGGGTGCTGAGCATGGCACTCACAGCGCCCTGGCCCTGGGGTACCGCGGAGCCCGGCGGAAGCAGGCGGCCCAGCTGCGGCGGCTGGAGGCGCAGGCGAGTGCCCTGCGCAGGCAACACGCCCGCCGGGCACAGGCACTGGAACACAGGCTGCAGACCCTGGAGCAGGGGACAACCAGCAGTGAGACCTTCATCTAGGGACCCCCATCACCCTTCAGACCCCCCCATGCCGGGAGGCACCCGCTGTATCCACACAGGGAATAAACCACTGATGCTCGTGGCTCAGGCAGCCCCACCACGGTCTGGGTCTGGGGGGCTTGGGGGGGCTCGAGCAGCCAGATCACCAGCTCAGCCCATCCCAGGAACAAAGGCCAGTCGTCCCCCCCCGTCGCCCCCACTATCTCCCACCGCAGATGAAGCCGTTTCGTTATCCCTGACGTGGGATCAAAGGTGACGGCGGTGGCCGTGGCCCATCCATATTCAGGAGGGAAGAGGAGCAGTGACCCCATACCGGGGACATCCTCGCCGCACAGGGGAGGGGGGGCCCCAGCAATGGGGCTGTGCTGGGGGCTGCTGCAGGGAGCAGGGGGCCAAATCCAGCAGCCTGATCCCCAGCACCATGCGGTGCTTGGGTAGCAGGAGCTGGGCTGAGTGGGGGCCTGTGGTGGGAGGATATGTGGGGCTGAGTGGGCAGCACAGGGCTCACGTGCTGCAGGGGGGGAGGGAAACTGAGGCACGAGTATATATATATAGGCTAAAATGAGGTCTGAGTCTCCCCAGAGAGATCCTGCAGTGGAGTTCAAGTCTCAGTGGATCAATATCCAGAGCTGTGGGGATAGAGAGGGCAGGAAGGGGATGCAGCTCATTGCCCCCCCGAGCTGCCTGCACCCCCCCTACCAGGCTCCAGGGGGGACTGTGGCTCAGCTCGGCTCATGGGGGGGTCCTGGGGGCCACCGGAGGCCGGTGGCAGTGGCGCGGAGGGGCTGACCCGCAGGTTGAAGGTCAGGGCTCTGCGCTCAGACCCCTTTTCAGATTCAAATGGGTTCCTGGGGGCTTTGTGCGGGGTCAGGCTCCACCGAGAGCCACAAGAAAGAGCTGGGGCGGCTGGGGCGGCTTCAGCCCTGGGTGCCAGGAGGAGGAGAAGTACAGACGGGACCTCCCTGCCACGTCCTGCTGACCCCGGGGTCACGCTGGGTCCCTCCATGGGCACTGGTGGGGACCAGGTGCCCGAGGTTGCGGTGTCCCCACTGTGCCCAGGGGCTCAGAGCAGGGTGAGGTGGCCTCGGCTGCCAATTGCCCACTGCCATGCCAGGCTCAGCCATGCTGCCCACCCTGGCACACCCTGAGCCTCTGCCAAGGACAGAGCAGAGCCAGGGGGCCCTGGTACCTGCCAGGCTGCCGGCACAGCACAGCATGGCACAGCATGGCACAGCACAGTCAGAGTGCTGCAAAACGCCATCCCAGCAGGGGCCAGGCTGCGCTGGGGCAGGCACAGGGGCAAAGACAGCAGGGAGAATCTGGGAGCCATGGGAGCAGGAAAGGACCCCCCCTGGAAGGGAGCGTCCTGGGTGGGGGCTGTGGTGCGGGGTCTGATATCCCGGGAATGCAGGGCAAGGGCAGGGAGTGGCCCCCTCTGGCATGGGAGGGGGCGCTGAGGACAAAATGGGGCTGGGGGTCATGGGTGTCAAGTCTTCCTCAGCCTCTCTGCAGGGCTGGGGGCAAAACTGTGTCACTGGGGGGGGGGGGGGGGGGGAAACCCCCCCCCCCCACGACACGGGACACGTGACAACCACGTGGGGAGTGGGGGTGGGGCAGGGACAAGGCCGAGGTGCAGCTGACGGCGACATCCCTGCGGTGAGTTGGGTACTGGGTGGACTGGGAGAGACTGGGAGGGGGGTTGGGGTAGACTGGGGGCCTCTGGGAAACACTGGTTTGAGTCTGGGAGGGATGCTGGGTAGACTGGGAAGTACTGGGAGGGTTGTTTGGTGAAATGGGAATCACTGGGGGGGATGCTGGGAGGACTGGGAGTCACTGGGGGGGATGCTGGGAGGACTGGGAGTCACTGGGGGGGATGCGGGGAGGCCCGGGAGTCACTGC